>SNQJ01S0050447.1:49403-71422 GCA_010110895.2 Picea sitchensis | reverse complement strand
TGCACCCCCACCTCCTCAACTACTTCATCCAAAAGACGAAATAGAAAATTTGCATCTTTCACTTGATCAGATGCATCCACTGATTTAAGAAACATAGTTCCTTTAGGGCAAGTAGTAAGGAAGTTGAGAATGGTGTGGGATCGTTGATCAGTCCATCCATCAGACATGATTGTGCACCATGTTTTAGACCATGACTCCTTGAACTCTATGAGGTATTCCTTTACTCTTTCAACTTCATTTTTTACAGATTCCCCCTAATATCCTCATAACCAGGTCCCTTGAAGCTCAATCCACATGAAGCTACAGCATCCAACATAGGTTGATAATAAGCAAACCTTGCAGCATTGAAAGGTATCTCTACATCATACCACCACCTAGCAATGCACTCCCAAGCTGCCTCCATTTTTATCTTCTTCCATTTGGCATCAATAGTGGGCTAAGAACCAGGGGTAGTGCGGGGTACAAAAAATGAGCCAAGGTTACCACGAGGCCTTTTGGATGTTGATGCACCAGCACCACTTCCACCAACATGTTCTACTTCTTCCCTAGTATTGGTATAAGGATCACGTCCAGGGATTGGGAAAGCAGAGGATTCCTCAAAACTAGGCATTATATCTTGAAGATCACTATCAAATTGAGTTCCACCACTACTCGCCACCTCTTTTTGAACCTTCTTATTCTTGGCTTTATCTACTTGAAAGACATCAAGAAGGCCCTGCATCTCAGCTTTTAGTTTATCAGAAACCTTCAAGCATGGTTTTATATTCCCCCTTGCATTGGTTAAATGTTGCTTGATCTTATGAATACCTCCCCCACCAACCTCCTTTTGGAAATAATTACAAACCATTACATCATCAATCAATTGACAATGAAGCCATGTTGGATTCCTCTTTTCTTTAGGAGCCATGGAAACAAATAAAAATCTGCAAATAAAAACCCTATGTTTTTTTAATTGCTACGAGAAAACAACAATAATTTTTTCGGAGAAAACATCAACAATTTTAAGGAGAGTAATCATTATGGTTTTTGGGAGTAAGTGCATAGTTTACATACCTTGAAAACAAGCTCCAAATCTGCCCAAGAAATATGCTCCAAATTAGCTCCAAGAAACTCAGCAAAATAACTCTCCAAATGAGCCCAACCATCACCTCTCCAAATCATCCTAGCAACCTCTCCAAATCAGCCCTGCAATCAACTCTCTAAACTCAAGAAAAACCCTTAGCACACAAACTCAAGAGAACCCAAATGAGTAGTGTGAGTGAAAGAGAGGGGGTGGGATTGCCTTTATAACTTTATTAGGGGCTCTAGACAATTCTAGAAGCTTCCCATGCATGCCCCATTTCTTAAATTTAAAAAAAAAAAAACAGATTTCCCCCTTACTTTTCCAGTCATGGGTCATCTTCACGGAACCGGTCGGTTCGGGCAAAAAAATCGGTTTTGTACGGAACTGGTCAGAGGCGGTTTGGAGGGGCGATTCGGACCAGTGGGGGTTGAGAACCGGTCGGATCGACCGGTTTTACTGGTTTCGGTTTGGTTCTAGTAACATTGCCCAGTAGAGCCGCCATGTTTGTTTGCAATGTGTTACATCTTGTTAGCACTATTTCCTGCACCCTTAGATTAGATCTGAAAAAACTTTAAAATCTGCACGGAAAACAATCATAATTATAGGAATTTTGTCCCTAAGAAGTCACTGATAGAGTCCTCTCCGTTTGGGTTGGTGCATGCCAACCTTAGCGGGGGTATCCCTAGGTTTCTTCCTTATTGTCCACTTCCTGCAAATTGGAACAATATGACAGCAGCAAATAAAGAAGATTATGGTTGCGTTTAGACAGCCAAAGTTTCAAAAATATGGTTTTTTAAAGGTTTTGGTAGGACCCTTGCAATTGTTAGCTCAAAATCAAAAATGAAAATACAGAGAATGCGATATCAAACCGGAAATAACACCCAAATGATATGCAAATGACTTTTGAAACATAAACCAATCACAATCTAAAACACCAACAAACCAAGAAGGCTCGGTACAAGCACATCAAGATTGTATTTATGCAGATGCCAAGAAGCTAGATGAGCCAAGGAAACGGGAACAAAAATGATGTAGTGATGATCCATGTATAGAGAACATAAGCTAAGAAAGAAAAGAGAGAAATCTAATGTAGAGTGTCGATGAAGAAGATCCAACCTTTTGACAACGGAGAGCAGTTGCATATATATCCCAATTGTTGATGATTACAGCTGCGTGAGACATCCTCTAGGACACAGACCTGAGAGAGAGCCCATGAGTTGGGTGTGTGGTTCCTATCTGAGACAGAACTAGAACGTTGTGTTGGTCTCCTCTATGCAGAGAGTTGAGATGATACTTGAGATGATTCTCATGTGTAACGCAGTGAAAAAGAAGATCTATTGAGTTGGACGTGCATGTGGCTGAGTATAGGTGAACGTGTGGAAAATCCCATGAGTTGGGTACATCGTTCTAAGACAGAGATTAAATGATGCATTAGCCTCCTCTGAGCAAAGAGTTGAGATGATGAACTCCAGATGATTCTCATGTGTAATGCAATGAGAAAGAAGATCCGTTGAGTTGGACGTGCATGTGGTTGAGCACAGGTGAACGTGATCCTAGTGGTTGAGCACTAGTGAGTGTAGTTCTCCTCTGAGACGCATTGAGATAGAGATGTGGACATCCCTGTTGTTGAGCACTGATGGATGTGCCCCTAGTGGTTGAGCACTAGTGGGTGTATGAGATCATTTTCTATATTGTTCAAGAGTCATACTTACATGTAACCCTATTTGTGATGTAAAGGGTACAGGTCAGCCCCAAAGGTCAGCCCCACCTTAATGTAAAAGATAATTGATGTAAAATATAATTAATATGGTAATTATTAATTATATTATGAGTTATTGAGGTCGGCCCTGTTGTGCCAATATAAACTATTGTTGACAGGTTCAATCTAATATAAATAAAGGTAAATTCCCCATTGAGGAATCATATCACAAGTTTGAGTTTGGAAATTTCAACAAACACTTGTTCTTGGGAAAAGTGTGCACCTCTCTTGGGTGCTAGTCTTCTAGGGTTTGTGAGCACCCTCTTGTGTGCTAGGTCTTTATGGTGGTGGAGGTCTTTCTCTTGAAGAATATAGAAAAGGATTGGTTGGGTTTTCATCCCTTGTTGAGAAGGGTTTCCCAAGATACTTCTTGTGTACTTGTGCATGGTGTTTCTTCTTGTGATCTTGGTTGTTGCAACAAATTATTTATGGTTTAAGTAAAATGATAAAATGGAATGAACTTCATGCTTAAGCCTAGCTTATTGAAAAATCAACACCAATAAGGAGAAGGATGGTGCATATCCCAAGGAGGTGCATCGATGGATGGTAGTGGAAGGTGAGGCCATGCGCCCCACTGAATGAGGAGAGAGTGGGAGTCAAGTGAGAAATTGAGGAAAAGAGGGAGTTGTGGAGAAAAAAGGGAAAAGGTGGGTGAGAGAGGGAGTTAGGGAGATAAAGAAGGTGGGTGCCTTAGTTAGGTGATAGAAAAAAGGTGGTCGCCCCATGAAGGTGGTGTGCCCCCCTTGAATGAGGAGAGAGTGGAGCGAAAGGGAATTAATTTGAGGGAGAGTGGGAGTTATGTGAGAGAAAAGGGGAATTATGTGAGTGAGAGAGGGAGTTAGGGAGAGAAAAAAGGTAGGCGCCCTCCATGACTCATCCATCCACCTCTTGGGCCCCATCATGCACCATCCTAGCACCCAACTCATCCATGTGCCCCACATCTTGCAACATGTCACTCCTGGAGACTGCAACGTATCACCCTACATGGTGATCACTCCAACTAAAAATAGCCTTGCTAAATATAGACATGCTCAAAATAGCAGTCACCCTAAAAAATAGGAAAGTCCCCAAATATGTTCGGAACCACTAGGAGACCATTGCCAAAAATAGATTATTGTCACATGTTAATGAGAATATACTAATCGGATTTTATTTTCAGTGAGGAATCCAAATGTGATCAAAATCACCTTTGAGGCCCGAAACTCCACCTGCTAAAAAAAGTAACTACTTGCATGTCATCCGAAAAAAACTCAATGGAATCATGAGCTCACAAGGACTTTGAATATGTGATCAATATTTTCATGCAGACCTTTGATCTTTGTCTTCTAAAAAGTATGGCATATGCCAAAAATAAACATATTTCTCTATCCATGAAGACATGTGTAAACTTTTGTCTCTCAAAAGAGGAAAATCACTTAACCAATCTTTGTACATGACCTTATTGGAAACCAACCTTGGCTTGACCAAGTGTTATCTCTGAAAGAACCATCTGAATGTCGGCAAGTGAAAAACAGTGGCCTCTAACCCTAAGGATTTCCAAGTGAGATATCCAAGGGTTAACACATCCAAAACCTACACTCAATGTTATAAATCCATGAAATTAAGTGCAATCCTAAGCAAAACTCAAAAGGATTGTTCAATGTCACCACAACAACACCTTCTCTCTCTTTAGGTTGGCTCTCCTTTGGCACAAGGGAGGAAACCCTAAAATAAATAAATGAAAAAAAAATTATTTAAATGGGTGAAAGAGTAGACTTGTGCAAATCTAATTAGGGGAAATGGAGTCAAGGAGCAAATTAAGAGGGTTCAAAAATATGAATAATAAGGGTGTGATTGTGTTGTTACAAACATGCTACAATCAACGAAAATGGATTGTTTAGTGCAGAAATTTACTAGAGGGCCTTTCCAAAGGTACACCTCATTAAACAAAAATAAGACAGTAAGGATGTGTTTTACCATGAACAAAAATTTAGTAACCACCTTTCAATGGAATGACAGCGGCAAAGTTTATTGGTAAAAAAAATAAGGGTTTTGACCACAATCTTGGCTCTTCTTTCGGTGCACAACTGCCCTTCATACAAAGATCCTTTCTACAGATTACAAATGTAACTCAACCAACCAAAATCAGCATAATTGAAGGTATGGTGAACCTCACATAACAATAAGCCCTTGCACTTTATTTTCCTTTCACTAAATCTTCAACAAAGCCTTAGAATTACTTCCTCAATCTTTCAACAACTAGCAAATGAGAGAGCTTCTCCTTTTCTAAAGTTGAGTTCAACTACTTTACAATAAAATGATATTAAGTGAATTCTAGATCCATAATTTTTTATGTGGAGAATTATTAAAATACGTAAATACAAATCTATCCTCAAAGGAGGGTGCTCCTCGTCTTGGGGTCTTCAATTGCCTTGTAGAATGTGATAAATACTCCTTTGCTACCACATGTCACCCTGGTCTTCAATTGCTTTGTAGAATGTGCTAAATACTCATTTTCTACCACATGTCAACCTATCAAGAGATTGCTCCCCAAGAATGCCCAAATATAGCAATGAAAACCTCAGTATGTATGGAGCACTTCTTAAGGTGATTATCATTCTTCCTTAAGATTATGCATGGCTTCCATGTGTCCTCCTTTTAGCTAGGGCGCTCCTCAAACAATGCACTTAGCCTTTGACCATGTGTTATTTATCGTGCAATAGGCATTGGATCCTTTTTTAGGTGGAGCGTTCATCTTAAACAATGAATATTTGACCATGTCTTAGGGTTTTTGTATGCCACTTGTCTTTCTTTTCGCTAGGCATTCCACATGCAAAGGGTTTTACCCATTGACCTTTTACTCTTCATTACAAAACAAGCCTTGAGAAGTCTCTAGGTGGAATGCTCTTCTTCCATGGTAAATGTGCCTTTTGAAAATGCCACAAAAACCTCCAAGAAACCCTTTAGGTGATGGGTTCTCTTACCAAGAAGTTGTTTTGACCATGGGAAAGGATGTTTTAATGATACTTGGCATTAATTGATGAAGGGTGTTCCTCTTTCTTTTCCTTCTATATGATCAACCACTAGGTTATGAACCATGCCTCCAAATATGTAGATATGCCTCAGAAGTGTGAGATAGTCCCAGATGGTGTACAATACCTCAAAAAATGCTCATCAATGAAAGAACATGCACCCAAATCTACAATAAAGGCCTCCAAGGAGGAGTCTTCCACTAACCACTTGGCAAAATGATCTTCAATTATTGGCACCAAGTCTTTATGCATCCTAGGTGATAACAATTGGCTCCATAAGGAGACTACACTCTTCCAAAGAATGTAAGAAAACTCTAAAATCTTCAAGTACCTACTAAAACTGCCATAAAAAGGTGGAAAACGATGGTGGGATGGATTCAAACGTCACATCTTGTAACCCCACTACAAACATTCAATAATAATAAAATAGTGCTTGTTTACAAAGTATAATTCATCCAATAACTTCTACCAATAATTAATGAGCTAAATGCAAAAGGAAACAATAAAAGAAACAATCATTTCTACTTTAATGTTCATTAGAGCTTATTCTTTGTATGTTATATTTGGCATCAGATGCCATTTGAATAATAAATCTTTAGAAATTGTCCATTCACAAGTAGTTGTATCATTTCTCCATCAAGATGACTAAGGTAAAAGGTGTTTGGACCATCAACATGTTCAATCTTGTTGGGGTTGAGCCATAAGCTATCAAATTTTCCATGTTTGCCTAGCTTTTCATTCCTTCTATCCCACATAAGAAACATGTCACATTTTCTAAAGATCCTTGATCAAGCCTTCATGTCAAATTTTCCTTTGACTTTGTCTTGGTTTTATGTTATATGGTTAAAGGTCCTCCTACTTTATTCAAGCTCTACCCACTAAGCAACCCTCACTCGGATTGTTTGTTGATCGGATGTAAAATATTGTAGCAAATGATACACCAGAATCTTCAAGTGGACTAGTAAAGTCACATTCATTCCATATACCAACTCAAATGGGATTTTTCCTATAGCTTCTTTCTTGGTGATCCAACCAGCCCACAAAGCATATCTAAGCTTGTTATCCCAACATTTCTGATTATCACCCACATTTACTTTGTTATCATCATCAATTTTTTGTTGTTAAACTTGGCTAAGTCATTCCCCTGCCGGTGATAATTTATGAGTGGGATAAAATAATACCATAATCAAAACAAAACTTTTTTAATTCCATAGACCTCAAAGATTTAGCATTGTATGTGGTGATTTTTGTTGGAATGTTGAATCATGTAATGATCATTTCTTCTAGGAAATCCATCACAACTCTGAGTTTCCCTTTTTATATGTATTGCTTCTACCCACCTAGTGAATTAATCTATAGTTGTAATTATCCATCTGAAACCATTACTTGAATTTCTCTAAAACTCGCCATTAAAGTCCATACCCCATTGTTTAAAAGGTGCTTCTACAACCACTAGTAGCAAAGGTAAGGTGGCCAATTGTTTTTTCCTTGCAAAAAGCTAACAAGGCTAGCATGATTTCACAAATGTATGTACATCAAACAATATGCTTAGCCAATAATATCCAACCTTTAAGATTTTGGGGGTGATCATCTTAGTTGCATAATGTCCTCCACAAAACCCATTATGTAACTATGCTATGAGCTTTTTTTCTCATGTAGGATCTACATACCAAAGTATCAATCCTTCCAGAGTCCTCCAACTCGATTCTCTTGTATTAAGTGAATTTCATTGCCCTAATCTTAATGCCCTTCTCTTTTGCTCTAGCAAATGATCTGGACATGACATGTTCTACAAATAGTAAATGATATCTTTGTATGATTCACATTGTTACAATATTCAAGCATGGCCAAGGTCATATCTAGATATATTTTATATCCAATGTCTAATGCTATTTCATTTCCTTCTACCGACATTCTATCCAATCCTTGACTTTTCACTAATTTAGTTGGATTGATCTTTGAGTCATACTCCTGGATTCCAGATGTCCACTTCCCTCTAATGCCCAAACATTTTTATTGTGATGATATGTCTTTCACAACTAGGTGTGGAACAAAAGAAACTATCTTGGAGTACCCAACATAGCCTTTGAAATGCTTTAGTGCTTGGACCAAGGCATAACCTTGCTTTTCCATGATGGTGTATTTTAGTTTAGCTCCTCAAGTCTCATAAAATCTATAGGCTACTCCAACTTATGTTCATTCCTTTTAAAAGTCTTAATGTGATTGTTATTTTTTAAACAAAAGAACATGTTTAAAATAATCAGGGCTTACCAATATCAATGCTACGACAATAGAATTTGACTTCATGGAATGCCCCTTTGCTCTCACCACTTCATTTAAACTCATGGTCTTCCTTCAACATTTATGAAATGGGATTAGTGATCTCAACAAAGTTAGGTATGAACCTCTTGATGAAATTGATTTGGACAAAGAATCACTACACTACCTTCTTGCTTACAAAAAGGGCACATGTTGGATTCCTTCAATCCTTGTTAGATCAATATTAACACCTTTGACACAATATGGCCAAGCAATTTTCCTTTATCTACTGCAAAAAATGACTTCTTAAGATTCAAAGATATCCCATATTTCGACATCTTTCAAAAACCTAGCTAAGATAGTGAACATGTACATTATTTTCCTTAGAAAAAACAGTTAAATCATCTTGATAAATCTCGATGATTTTACCCGTGATAACCTTGAATGCATAGTCCATAGCTCTCTAAAATATGGATCTGGCATTGAGTAAACCAAATGGCTTCCTGATATAATCAAATGTCCCCGTGTTGTAGTGAAAAATTGTCTTAATGTTGATCCTCTTTTTTCACAAGTATTTGGTTATAACCTAAAAGGGCACCCAACATAGACATCATCCTTGATCCAGTGACTTTCCATAGCAAGTGTTCATATTAGGAAGTGGATAATTGTCTTTAAGAGAGAATTGATTCAAATTTTTGAAGTTGACACATATTATGATTTCTCCATTTCTCTTTCTAATAGGCATTGAGTTAGCCACCCAAGATGACTACCTCATAGAAGTGATGATCTTAGCCTCGAACAGTTTTTGTAGCACTTTTTGTATGACTGGTGCCAATTTTGGGTTCATGTGTCTCTACTTTTTCCTAAAGGGTTTCATTCTTTCCTTCAATGGAATGGTATGTTGAATAATATCTCATTTATAAGCCTTGAGATCATCATAGGTCCTTACAAATATATCCTTGTATTCTCATATGAGGATTCCAATTTCTCTTTTTTCTACAATAAAACAACATTTTCCAATCCAAATGAGCTTAAAGCTTTCCTCTAATCCAATGTTTATTTCTATGTTGTCTTCGAGATTTGCTCATTTCATTTCATTGTTTGTATATGCCATGTTGATCACATATCTTCTCTAGCAGGATAAGACCCATATAAAACTTATTATCCTTCCATTGTGTGACTTATGGTTCTTCATCATTCTGTTGATGGCCAAAAATGACCATAATCAACATTGGGGAAATCACCCGGTCAGGGCCCCAATTAGGCCCTTATCTGTTTGGAATGGTGATTCTGACTGGTTAAAATGGGTCCAGTTACCCTTCTCCTAAGACTAGCCTAAAGTTAATTTAGTCTAAGCTATCTTGTATATACAGTTGTCTATGTACAAGGCCTTCAGCTTGTTAGTGTATGATAGTAGATTATTATTATTAAAAAACTAAAGGGAAAGGAATCACCTGTATATTATTATTTTGGAAAAGATGTTCCCCTTAAGGTGATTGAAATTAGGGCTTAGTCTAGCCACAATGAAGTTTTCTCCTTCGAAAGGAGACTTGAAGAATGAAAAGAATTTAACCTAAATGCAAATGCAGATTAATCCTATGATGCAAGTAAACAGAAGGAAAACATATCTTGATTAGGAAAATGATAGCCTTACTCCTAATCAAGAGCAAAGTATTTAATAAGAAGGGGAAAAGACTATGATTGAACCTGGGGTTAAGTTTTACTTGTAAACTCTCAAAATGATTTGACAATTTACAAGTTGTTTAAGCAGATATACAATGAAACAATCTTAATAAATAGGTATTAAAATATTTTTTTGCATATACCCAAATTCAATCATGTGAATGAATCCATTGTAAGATTTATATTGAACTAAGGTAGTAGTTCATTTAACTCAATACAAAATGTAACAAGACAAATTTGTAATTGACCAATAAATAGTTATTTAGTCATCCCAAATAAGCCTCTATGAATTATTCATCAACTTTGGTTGAACCTATCAAGTCCTGCAAAGATAGCTTTAAACAAAACGACAATTAGCATAAAATTAACAAGACTAGCAATAGTGCTAATATTGATCAATGACATACTAATTGGCATAGAATTGTAACCAAGTTGAAAGAAACATCAAAGAAATAATAACAAGTCTGCAAATCGTATACAATAGTGTAGAGAAGTGAAAAATTATTATCATTAGCTCCAAATATGTTATACAGTCTTCTGAGTCTTGAACTCCTTCAAGAAACAGCTTTACAATAGTGCAAATTCCTCTCCTGCCAGAGATCAAAACTCTACCTATTCTACAGAAAAGATCTATCTCTTACAATAGTTCCATTGAAAGTATCTCCTTACATAATTTCCCCCATAGTTTCATATCTGGAACCCCCACATATAGAAGAATAATCATAGTTTTTATAATCTCCTTCACTCAGGTTGAATCCTCTTTTAGTTAGAAAAAACATTGTTGTTGTGAATCAGCTACTGAATTTTGTAACAGAATCAGGCAGCTACAAAATTAGAACCCGCCCAGAAAACACATCATATCTCTCAAAATATTCATCATTTTACAAAATCCTCTAGAGGTTAGCTAATTGGGCCTTTTTTTGAGATGGGCTTTCAACCGATTTGTCAAATTCTGCTCAGTTTGCCCAGAAATTGATCTGCAAAAATGTCTCATGAGGATTGGTACGATTTGGGAAATCCGTCACTCAAAAACCCGATTTCTCCCAAGCAGTTTGGCTTCTGAGTGAATCATTTAAGGATAAGGTAATTGACCCTGTTTCAGAAGTGGGTTTTCAACCAATTTGGAAAATTCTTCTCTGATTGCCTGGAAATCACTCTGCAAAATCGCCTCCTAAAAATGGATGTGATTTCCAATCTGTCAAAACAAATTATCTAATTAGATTTGAAACAAAAAAACAAAATTCAATGTTTTCCCTTGTTTTCTTGTGGATATATGATTGAAAATTGAACAATTTGAGAATGAATTAATGATAGTAATGACAGTAAATCTTGTTGGCAAATAAAATTTCTCCCAAAACAAATTCAAAAAATCAAATTTGTTGCATATTCGTGGCTATGACTTCTGCTGAATTTTTGGGGTAGTAAATGGTTAGATCTCATCAAATAACCATTGTCAAATTATTCTCCATTGAGGTAGCTCTCTAACGAGCTCTCATATGCATCATTTAGTGAAGTAGATCTCAAGATATTGCCTTGTGAAGGTGTCATCAACACCGATTGAAATCTCTTGGGTTCATAAAAATTTATGGGTATGTAATTATTATTATTTTTCTAATTTAATATTGTTTTTTTTTATTTATTTTATATGAAAAATAATAGAAGAAATTCAAATAAAACAAAACAAAATATAATTAAAAAAATGTCACGTTAATGGTTTGAAATTTTAATGTTTTGTTTTATTTTATTATTTAATATATTTAAAATTATATTTACAAATTAATTAAATTAAACAAATTTATTTATTTAATTAAATCAAATAAACTTATTTAACTAAGCAATAATTAACTTAATCAACTAAAGATAAATTAATTAATTAACTAAATTAGTAAAATTTAATTTACATGTTTACATTAATTTAATTTATACAATTTATAAATACATATTTACACATTTTAATGTCGAGGTAGTAAAAATGAACAAACTTTAATTATTCATATCTTCGAAACCATGCCACAGAATTAGGCGAAATCTTTGTCGTTAGAAAGTTGGCAGTAAAGCGAAAGTAATGAAAAAGTCAAAACAAAAATCCAACAAAAATGAAAATCTCACAAAATAAACCAAACCAAAACGCTCTAGAAGGCAATATTAACAAAATTCATATGGAATGATCCATAATAATTTTTTAAAATAATTTACCAAAGATCGAAATGAAAGATTTTGAAAATTTCTCACACATTGTGTCTTTTCCCAAGGTCCCACATAAAACAGAATAGAAGCAAAATAAGCTTTGAAAGATGAAAGTACTTTGAATGCCCGATTCCAAAACAGTGAATCCAAAAATAGGGAATAATCATTTCTTTATTCTTTCTCTACTATTGGCTAATGAAAATAGCTATGAGGCTTTATAGATTAGCATGCATCTATTACCGCTTTTACCCGACATTGCTTCATTGCCAGCAGGCATGTTCAGTACCTCGATAAAGTTGTCTTGATACCATGTATGCATTGACCCGTTGCTAGCAAGCATGTTCAGTACCTCGACGGGTTTGCATACACTTCCCACACATATGAGCTTTTGCCTCTCTTACCACCTTTTTGGTTAACATATTTGATTAATTACTTTTAGCATTTAGGTAAAGAGAGTGGGGTTGTATGAGAGGTTTTTTATGGATGTGATACTAGTTAAGTTTAACCCCACTAGTCTTCTCTTGATCTACCAAAGTAGAGGCTTTAATTGTGGAGGGGTATGGGAGTGATTCAAAGTAAAGAATGTAGGCAATTCTTTCATTCATAAAGATAAACTTATAATACTTGAAACATATCTCAATGTTCTCCATAACTAATAATTAATGTATGAGAAAATGAAAACTTTATATAAATGACCTCTAAATAAATGAAAACCTATTAAAATGGTAGAGTAAATATTTCCCCATTTAAACCAATTGGTATTGCATAGGAAAGATTCCCCTATATAAATTTTGGGAATATCACAAAATCCAATCAAAAGCAAACCAAACAAAATCAAAAAGTTGTAATCATTGCAAACGAAGAAAAAAAATGCAAACCTAAAGGAAAAGATAAATAAAAAGCCAAAAATTGAAAGACAAACTTCAACTTGACAACTTATAAAAGTATATCTCAACAAAAGAATAAATATAAGGAAAGTATGAGTGTTTTCTTAAGTTGAAATTTTGATTAATTATATTTTGCCAAGTTATAAATTGTTAGGCTTTTTTATTTGGACAACAATCCTAAGACTAGGGAAAAATCATGACTAAGAGGTGAAATTGCATCAAATGTCTCTTCCCTTCCAAATATCTTGTTTTCAAAATAAGTCTTTTTAAAAGGCAAAGAACAAGATATTAAATGAAAATAGTGTAAGATGGAAAGACTCCTTGATGTAACTAATTTTCCATTAATAATCAACACAACTACTTTGTCAAACTTGAGAACAAGGCGAGGGAATTCCAAAACTTAAAAACCTTGAAGACATGTAAAAATGGAACTTAGATCAACAAAACCTAAAACAAGACTGAAATTAAAAATGTAAAGAAAATAGTAAAGGATGAGAATAGGCATATGAAACTTACATTGTAGAAACTCATTACAATTTACCTTAGAGATGTAGATTTTCTCCAAATTAAAGAAGTAACCTCTTCTTATTATCAAAATTAAAGCATGGAGAAGTTGCATTTTTAATGAATTTCACAAATACCCAAGATCATCAGTTTATTAAATATAAACTAAGCTAAACTAAACATACTCCTACTCTAACTTTATGAGGGAAATGTGACAATATAGTCAAATTTCCAGTGAAGTCAATCCATTTGTTTTGTTCTTGCAATCATATGTACAAAAGGGATTAGTAACAATAGTTGGATTATTACTAAACTATCAAATGAAAACATTAACCTATGATGTACAATTATTCCTAACAAGCATAATAAAAACAATCTATTTACAAGATGTTCCTAATATAAAATTCTTCTAACCATAGTCCAATTCTATCATGATAGGAACAATAACTAACATGACATTGAGTAAAAGAATTTACAAATGAAAAATAATGAGATGGAAACTTTTTCAAAAATGATTCTTCCAACCAATCATAAATTGGGTCATGGAAAGAAGGTTGGTAGGTGTTTGAAGTTTCATTAAAAAAAAAAAAATCTCATCAGAATTGTAATCACAATAAGGCATAAGAGGATCTTGATTTGAAACATAAAAAGATGATTGAATTGAGAATGTTATTTTTAAATAAATTTCATCAATATTAAATCGTAAAGGACAATAATAAGCATTAGACATTTTCTCATTTTGTCTTTCACGATGTAATTCAAACATGAGCATTCTCTTATAATGAAATATGGCAATGTTATCAATAACATGAGAGAAGATCATATCTCTTTCTAAGTTCCAAACCAAATCAATATTTTGTATGACAAAAGATGAAGAAGGCAGACATACATGTGATTCATGAGTGACAATTGTACAAGAATTATTTTCCTCTTTATAACCTTGAAATGAAATATGTTGAATAGCAAGATTTTCATCATCATTATTAGAGCGACTACTTTGTATCAAATTAAAATCTGACCATAATATATTATTAACTTGAAAATTGTTGATATTTGAATGTAATATATGAACAACAAAAATATCTGGATACAAAGAGTAAAACGTTTTGGAATACAAAAAATTTAAATTGTATTTATCAATAGGGAAATTTATATTCATTGATTCAAGAGAAGCATCATGATCTAATGATGAGTTTTGTAACAATATGAGGGAACCTTATTCATGATAAGAAGAAGACAATGAAAAATCAACAATGCAATCATCACTTACTTCATCAATTTCAAAGTCTACAAGTGTTACACCTTTTTCCACCACCATATCAATTTCAACAAGAGTTTTGGAATTATCGACTAATATAAAAATTGAATTGTCATCCTTTTTCTCTTATTCTTGATATTGTGCATTAGAAAATTCTAAACTTTGTTGAAGGACAACAATTTCAGTATTAACAATGGAGTCCATAGGATCATACACTAAATCGACATTGAGTGATGAACTAATACGATTGTCAACATGTGTAATCTCAAATTCATCATCATCTGTAAGTCCACTCTAATTCAATATCCAATCTTGATTTAAATATGTCCAACCCTACAAAGATAGCTTTACAAAGTTTAAATAAGCATAAAATATATGAAATTAACAATAGTGTTAATATCAAATATTAAATAAAAATTGAATTGATATATAAAGACAACAATGAACCTTCAAATTCTTACAACAGTGTATGAAAATTGGATTTATTATTGGCTTCAAATATCTCCAATCATGTAGATTCCAAACTCTTTCAAGAATTGATTTTACAACAGTGCAAAGTTTTCACTCTTTTCAAGAAATTGGAATCTCATTACAAGAATAATATGAGAGCTTTTGTATTTTTTCCCAACCAAGGTTGAATCCTCCATCAACGAAAAAAGAAGATATGCCATCATGAATCAACTATAGAATCAAAACAGCCAAATATGAATTCTAAGAAAAACTCATTTATAAAATCAATATCTTCAAAAATGTTCATTTTTTTTCAAAATGATTTGCGAGAGAGGTAAAACGGTTTGTTCTGCAAATGGGTTTTCAACCATTTTGCAATATTCTTCTCGTTTTGTTCAGAAACTAAGTTTTAAATTAGTCTCGTGAAGATTGACGCAAAATCCAATCTAGGAAAATTATGTTTAAAACAGAAAGAATTTCTCTCAAATGGTTCCCTTTCTGAGAAAACTGCCCATATGGAGGGTAAAAAGACTCGTTCTGCAGATGGGTTTTCAACCATTTTTCCATATTCTTCTCAGATTATTCAGAAATGACGTTTTAAATTTGTTGGTCAGTTCAGATTTCGCCCAAATTTGTCCAGTTTGTTAATAATTGCTTGGAGATTTCTAGAATCATCTGCATAAATTTGATTGTAGAAATCTTGTTGAAATCCATCTCCATATCAAAAGATCGATATCTAAAAACAAACAAATCAAAACAGATTATAATTTAGGGTTACGTAACTAAATAAATAAAACAATAAAATAAATAAATATCAAAACTATAAAAATTATTTTCACACCAATTAATGTACAGATAGAAAACTTAATTAATTATCGGATATCATGATTTAAAGCATCTAATGCTGGGATAATGTTTGTATCCATTCCTTAAGCAATTTTCAATTTCTAGTTTATCTTTGTTCATCAAAACTTTTAAAAATTAAACATTTTTGTGAATTATTTAACAACTTCAAAACATATTAACACGTTGAAGATAAACAAAGACAAAACTAGCAAAAGATCATGATAATCCTTATTTCAAGCAATTCGAGTTGCGAAATGAATCCAAAGAAGTTCGTCTGAGTATGTGCACCACATTCAATATCCAGAGAACCAAAAGATTCAAATAATCCAAAGAATCGATCAAAACACACCACACCAAAACGTTCTAGAAGGAAATATTAACAAAATTCATATGGAGGGACCCATAATAATTTTTAAAAATTATGGGGAATGTTGTGGCCACAACACATCCTTGCCCCACCAATTTACTCGACCCTAGGAGAATTCCTAAAGGCTAATAAAAAATATAATCGCCTATGCATCATCATGAAATGCTTGTTAATGCTCAAAAGCATCTAGGATAGAAGGAATGAAAACAACTTTCATCTTGAATTTGTTTTTAACCATTTCATTGCATATTTGAAGAGTTGTCGCTGCAACAATGAATGCATTAGTGTGAAAATTGTCTTCCCTTATGATAGAAATGACAGAAAACACTTCAAACAACTCTATCATGTCCCATATTGCATGTTTATACTTCTTCAATTTGTTATTTTTTGCATCAAATTTCCCTCTTACATCACTACCAAATCCAAGTCCTCGATGAATTTTAACACCTTTATTCCCATTTCTCTTGCCAACCCTAAGCCTAACAACAATGTTGTGTATTATGCAATATTAATTGTGCAATCAAATTCTATAATGTAAGAGAAAAAGGTGGTCTCACCATGAGGGGATGTGAATGTGATCCATGCTCCTACACCTATCTTGAATTGAGCTCCATCAAAATGCATTTTCCATATAACTCCATTTCCTCTCTTGGACACTTCCTTCAAAGGCGGGACTATGGATGTCCATTCTTACTAAAGACCCTTATTTATAACTACTTCAGATGGTCTCAATCTTCGTAGCACGCAGGCCAAAATGATGATGAATTCGACAAATATTTTGGCGCACAGGCCATATTCCTAACCAAATTTATGAAAAATATTCTTATACAACAACCTATCTATGGAATAGTTATCTATCTCTGGTGTGCGGGCCAGATCAAAAGAGAACCTACATAAAATAATTATATGGACCCACCACTACTTTTGATGCGAACGTCCGAGACAAGATATAAGTACGGGGGAAATCATCTTTCAACATCCTATCCCGTCATGAAAGGACATGGGTCACAACAAAAGGATCCATTAAAATGAGAGTATACTTGTAAATTTAATTCACATTCACACTTAAGGATCTCAAGAAATCTTCCTTTAGCATCCTTGACTAGCTCATCATACTTAAGAATTTTTGGTGGATCATGCTTACCTAGTTGGTTTCCAACAACAGTTAGCTTAAAGTTAATCCAAATTTTGTGTTGTGTTGTTGTTGTCAAATCTTCTTGCAAGTTAAGAATATAGTTGTCTTCTTTGAAGCCAATCTTTTCTTGGGAAGAATTTGTCGAGGAATATTTTAGTCCATCATGTCCATGCATATTGGATGAGATTTTGTGGATCTCCACATATGATGATTTCTCCTTTTTCTTTTACCAGCTATAGAATTCATTGGTAGACTTCTCTTGTAAGGGTTCCTGACCTAATTTCATAGTAACATTGTGCAAATTCATCATGGTCTATCCATATATCATATCGGCCTCTGGACATTTTTTCATAGGCATGATCCAGGCCTAGAAAGGCTTTCTTTTCCCATTTTTCTAATATTTTGACTCTCAAAGGAGAACTTTTAATCTCATAAATTAAGGTAGAAGAAACATAATTTTCTGTTGCTTCTCTGGAAACTAGTTCTAGCAATTTTTGCCTTTCTATCACATTTTTAGTGGCTTATTTCCTCAATTTTCTTTGCTTTCGTTCTTCTGCTTCTTTATGGGAAAGTTATTTTATCTTCTAATCCTTTTCTTTCTCTTTTCCTAGCCTCCTGGAGAACATACAGAACTGTGATGATTTTTCTCGAGTTAGCATTTCTACCAGACAATTCAATTAGTTTGGTTTGAATTGTATTTCAAAATCAAACCCATCAAGCAAGACTGCCCATTTTAGCAATCTGGAATTTCCTTCGGCTAGATCTTTATTATCTTTTATCATTCTTGGAATAATCTTTAAATATGTTCTAGGAACAAATTTAACTAGATTTAAATAAAGTGTGAATTGTTGCAATGTTCTTTTGATGGCTAGGACCTCTTTATGACTTGTTATCGTAGGATTTATACTTGTGAAAAGCCCCGACGCAAGTTCCCAAATCTGCGTAATTATAGGAAATCGTACCATTGTCACCTTAGTAAGAAATCCCCTCATTTTAGTGATGGAGGAGGTCCACCACAGGGGAGGTTTCCCCGATGACCTCAAGGGATCAAAGAAGCAAGTTTGTTATCCAAGCCTACTGCCCCCTCTCTTGATCACCTAAGTCAAGGTCCAGATCAAGGAGAACTAAGAGGTATAAATATGTTTGAGTACCTGCCCAAAACAAGAACTCTTATAGCATATATATAATCATTTCCAAGTACAAGCATGGAAGTAATACCTCTTTAAGACACTAGACAGTGAAAATTACTATGGTTGTTATGAAATTGCAATAGTATAATAGTTTATAACAACAAGTATATGTATGTAACAACAACAATAAAAAGAGATTAAAAAAAATGCATCAATTGGTAAGGAAAACTTAGCACATATCCAATAGAGTAATATCCAATTGTTTCAAGCAATTTCTTAGCATGTTGTACAACTATTAAAGCAATGTATGCAACTAATTATAGTATGTTGATATGGTTGTAGCAAATATTTGTAACATAAGTAAGATTTTTAGTCAATTAGTTTAAGTTAGTGTTAGTAAAGTTAGTAGGAAGCTTGAGAGGATTAAAATAGAGAGTTTGTTGATCACGTTTACCATAAGAGAATTAAATTTCAAGGTGCCTTATTTATATGGAGCTACCTTGACCTATTTGTCCACATAAAATTTTCAACAACAAAATATAAAGGGTCGACCCCTTTAATATTCCCTTACATTGTGCAAAAAATAAAATTTACATGAAATAAAACCCTAGAAGGGTGATGTCATTCCCTAGAAGGGTGACTTAGGCTCTCTAAGTGCAACATCAAGCATGGAGGAGGGAGACGTTGGGCCTCCAAAGGCCATGTTTCATGCTCTCATGTGCCAAAGTGACCTTCCATGGGTCTCCTCCTGTCAAGCCACCTTCATAACCATCTCATCCATCAAAACTCGGCCCTCCAAGGTGATGTCAAGGGATAAGAAGTGACGTCCTAGGCCTCCAAAGGAAAACATCCAAGTGGAGAAGGGTGCAACCTCATCCTCTAGTGATTTCAAAATACCTCCAAAGGAAATGTCCTACTCTCTCAAAGTGCAATGATCATCATCAATGGTCACCCATTTGTGGGGTATGGAGTCCATATTGTGGGAAAGGTCCTACAAAGACAAACAAGTACACCCTCCAAGGGTCCACAAGTCACATGAATCATGCCAATTAAGCCACATTTAATACAAGAACCAACCAAACATGTTCATCAAATCCCCCTTTTTCAAATTAAACAAATTCTCAAAGACCTTATAAGTTTTGCTAAATTTAGGTATGGGAGGGGTGTCATGGTGCCCTATTGGGTAAGCCAGTCCCTGAGTCAAGGAATGTTTCCCAAGACGACCCTATTTATATCATGTAATGAGTATGAGGTGGATTTGGGAAGACTTTTGGGCATGGGGTTCTTGATATATCAGGGACTCATATTGTCTCACCTGTGGGTTCCTTTGCGGAGGGTGTGTTGCATCCTTCGTTTGCAATGCAACATTTTTCCAAGCCCTTTATTGTATTTCATTTATTATGGTCTGAACATTGAGTGTTATGTGCAATGGAAAGTAAATAGCACCGCAATTCCACTTGAAGTTAGGAACACATTGAGTGCCATATGCACTCGAAATTAAAAGACACCGCAACTACACTCCCCCATCAAGTGGGACATTTATTAATTATGTGTTTTATGTTTAAAGGTCCTTGACTTTTATGGAGAAGAGTTTCATTTCTCTTAGGACCTTAGGGAAAGCATATAGAAGGATAATTTATGGCTTTTAACTTTTTCCAGCTACAACACCTCTGGGCCTTTAGCCCCTTCTTCCCATGAAATGAGGTACATGCCCTTCTTGGGGTCAATGCACCCGAAAACCCAAAAGATGAGGAAACGAAGGGGAAGAAGTGTGGAAAGTGATAAGTATGAGTGAGGAATGGTGCGATGGTCCTTCAAGAAAACCCCCATTAGCAACCCTTCTCCTGAAGGTGACCTACTTACTAGGAAACCATGTCAACCACCAAGGTGAAATAAGGCAAAAGGTATAATTTCCAAGAAAATGTTTTATAATCAAGAAAGGACTCTTTGCAACATGCTCAAATGCTTCAAATATTAAACTGACACTTACCATGAGACCGCACTTGTTACCTCATGAAGCAACACATGTTGTCCTCTGGGAGCTAAGCCAGTGTAGTGGGTATTTCTCTGTTGGTAATGATGATGATGGTGAACAATGGTCAGTGGAGGGGCTCTGCAAGCTATGATATGCATCGGGTTCTCGACACTCCATGTCTGCTACCTGTGAACCTTGATACATCATCTCTGTAGTTACCCCTAGGCCTGGAAGGTAACATCTAGCTCCTGCATGGGGACATATGCTCGCCGTAGAGCGCATGAGAACCTGAACATCTCTTGGTATGACCTGTACCTACACAAACTCAAGAAAATTGTTGTGATCGGAGGGGTGGTGTAACTCACCCCCTGTTCATATGGAAAAAAATGACAACTATGAAAAAACTAGAGAAAAACTTGAAAAGAAAAGTTTTCTGATTTTTTATTCTAACATATCAATGCAAATCA
The DNA here is from genome assembly GCA_010110895.2 of Picea sitchensis. Classification (NCBI taxonomy): domain Eukaryota; kingdom Viridiplantae; phylum Streptophyta; class Pinopsida; order Pinales; family Pinaceae; genus Picea; species Picea sitchensis. Next base: position 50,441 of record SNQJ01S0050447.1, on the reverse strand, counting down.
TATGAATGTAACATAACAAGATGCAAGGGTGCATGAAATAAAATAATGTAAATGAGAAATATGCATGCAAATCTAAGCAAAGTGCAACTATACTAGCATCATATGCAACATATATACAATGCAATGCAGGATGCAAATTCCTACCCTGACCTACCTACCCTAATCTATGTTAGTCCAAATGTTAGGTATAATCATATAACCAATAAAATCATCCTATCATTGTATCAAAATTTCTCCCCCTATGCTTCATCATAAACCAAACTAGAGATAAGTTAAGCACAAAAAGGTCATGAGCTAGAGCATGCATTATATCATAACTAATCATAAAATCTAACTCATGGAGGAGGTACGGAGGGACAAAATTAAGTCAAGTCACATTTCCACATGAATGCTCAATCCACCTATGAATAGGGTTGTGATAAGATGAAGACTCCTGAGGCTGACTCAATGATCTGAAAATGGATTAGAAATCATACACCACTGGATCTTAACCGAGTGTCTCCAATATCACTTGATCCTCAAATAGTATTAAGTATGACACCACTTTCTTATTCCAAGATTATTTTATTGACAATGCTTATAGCATGGAAGTGTCTTATCTTACTTAACCAAACACTTTAACTGATGAACATAACTTGCATAATCATTCATACATGAGCATATACAGAATCACATGAAAGCAATAATTGTGTTTCACAATGCCCTCTTGCATGTTACTCAAACTCAATTACAAATGTCAAATTCGGCACCGTCTTGGAAAACTTAATCCAATGAGTATAAACACTATATATTTCTTTACAAAATGCCCAAAGGCTCTCTTACAACACACAAATCCCAAATTTGCAGAATTATAGCTTACAAATGAGTGATAAGATTGTCACCATTGACTATGTCTTGGAAAAGCGATTATGATGACTATAAATACCCTATAACTCTCAAAAGACTACAAACTTGACTTCAAAAAGAAAATGAGCAAAGTTTTAGTACATGAGAATGTTGTGTTCAAAAACACAAAACAAATGTTGTGTAAAATGAGTT
>SNQJ01S0050447.1:5061-20528 GCA_010110895.2 Picea sitchensis | reverse complement strand
TTGGAAAAGGTGGGTGGCCACCGATATCCATCTGGATCAATCATCTATCTCTTGTTGGAAATACTGGACTTTTGTAGTTCTCATTAAACCTGTTGAAGACTTCTAAGGCTTGATTCTAGCTTCTGGATCTAAAGGCAAAGTTACTACATATTTTTCCCTTCTCTAGAATGCATTTGCAAATTCTCTGCAACAATCTGTTTGTAATATTTCAGTGATCTCTTTGAGATAAACATCTTTATTAGCTTCTGTAAAAGCAATAATTCTTTCTATCTTGAGAAAATCCTGGCTTATAGAGGGATTTTGTGTATAAAGCTTCTTTTGGACCTTGTGTACAACCGTAGTAAAGAGGGGTGTCTTCATTTCCAAGCCAGCCAAATAGAACACAACCACTTTCTTATTTGAATGTATTGTGACTGGTCCATATATCTGTAAAAACTCAGAACCTAATAGACAATCTTCATTCATCGCATTTAATTGTACAAAATTGAGATGAGTTGTGACTTCATTACAGAATTTAATACGAAAATTAATACATTCACCTGTAAGATCAAACTGGACTCCATTAATGCCAGTCCCTCCTTCTCTAGTCTCTATCCAATAAAACTCTGGGATGGCATACTTTTTGGCTAGATGTAGTTGGCATCTTGAATCTAACAGACAGCTGAGAGTATAAGGAGGATATTCTCGGGGGTAGAATGTTACCTCAATATAGTAACTGGAACTACTTGTGAGGACTAGGTTGATTCCATCTTTGAATTCTGGTTGTTCGTTTGTGTCTCTTGTTTTTTATGGTGTATTTGAATTAGTGGAACTAGAGTAGTCTCTGCCTTTTCTTCTATACCCTGTCATAGGATCATCCTCAGCTGTTGCGGATGATTTGCTCAGATCTTCATCTGAGGATTCGTCCAGCTCACATTGAGTGCTTACGAGAACACTCTTCAATTCTTGGACTTCTTGTGCAAGTTTTCTTATCTGTTGTTGTTTCTCCTTGACCTGTAAATTCAACAAAGTGATTTTGTCTCTTCTGAATGCATGTCTATATGCATGCTTATCTCGATGTGCAGCATAGAGTTTTGCCAGGTTATAATAACCAAGAGATTATTTCAAAGAAGTAAAAGGCTTGTCTAAAGAAAGGGACTTGGGTTTGCTTACAAGTGTAAGAAGATCATCTCTTTCCTGTCTTAAATCTTTTCTAATAGCAATCCTAAAGACAAGAATTTCTTTTGACTATTTTTCTGTTTCAGTTAATCTTTGAGTTGGTGAGGAGCATGACCTTGAAAGCATTTGGAATGAGTAAGGGTATGAACATGGCAATGGAGAAGATTCAGATGCAAATTGTTCACTCTTGGAGGAATAGGATTCTTCAGAAGAAAAAGAATAGGGAATATTAGAATCTAGACACTCAGGTTGTAGGAAGTGGGCATGACCATCGAGGGGTTGTCCAAGTTCATACTCGCAAATATACCACCATTCTGGTTCGATAACATGGCTAAAGAGGGTGGCAAGTTGGGGACGCTTCTTCTTCTTTGGAAAATTAGTATCCCAGTGTCCAGATTGTTTACATATGAAGCAAGTAGAAGAAGTCCGAGGGAAGAAGCGCCTTCTAAGATATGGTATTTTTGTAGATTTTTGGGGCGTAGGGTAACTTTTGAATTTGGAAGGATATGGCTTATACTTGTGAGGGTATTTAGATCTGGGACAAGAGAAGGGATTAGACTTCAAATACCCATGGTTATATTCTCCATAGCCATGATTTGGCATGGCTCCTGCTTTTCTGCATAAGCTGTCAATATACATCTTATCGTGTCTCTTGAAATCTCTAGAGACCCATTTCTCAAGACGGTGTTCTTGGACACATTGTAAAATATAATGATCAACTTGGACTATAGGAATACCTTGTGTTGTAAGACCTTTGTCCTTCATGTATTGCTCGACAGCATCTGGTAGTGCTCCAGGAAAGCTTCTGATGTAACGTTTGATGTATGTAGGGTTATCCCAGACTTGATCAGCAATCTCTGCATATCGCAAAAATATTGTAGGTGATGCTTGAGGTCACATAGTCTGTTGCTCATGAACACAGAAGCTGAATGATCATAATCGTCTAGTGTATCGGGGCCATAGAATTCACATAGCATGTTGCTCATGAACACAGAAGCTGTATCGGGGCCATAGAATTCATTTTTTAATGAATCTAACAGATTCTTTACGGGGTTTGTAGATCCAATAATTTCAGCTTTACTATTCTCGGAAGCCCAACTCCACCAATCTCCTGCAAGTACACTAAATCCATTGATGATGTACAGTTCAATTCCTCTTACCCTGAGAGTGTTGTGATTTGTATGTCTTAACTTAAGGATGGCTTCTGCTATCTCATCGTTCTAGCAATAATATTTAGAACAGACTATTCTAGCATAGAACTAATGATCTTATTATGGTCATTCATGCTTGTCGAAGGCCTGCCAATCACAGGAATCATTTGAGAATCATGTGGCTCATTCTTTATTGAAAGTACTTGGAAGAGCTTTCTCTTTAGATCTTCAGGAATTGTTGGCTTCATCTCTCTTGTTTCTTCAAAAAATATTTGAATTTCTTCCAGCTGGTACTGGATTTTTCCAAAATTGCAAGCTAGCATCTGTCTTTGTTTGGCTAATCCAAAACTGTGTCTTTTCTGATGTCCTGAACCAGAAGCTTGTTTCTTTTATCGGGCTCTCCTTTCATCCGAATTCGTAAATACTTCAAAAGCATTCAGATTCCACTTCGGGTGCTTGAATTTATTTAAGATCTCAAACATTGGCTACAAGATCTTAATCATTTTCTCAAATTTTGCTAGTGTAGATTTAAGGACTGATACATCAATCAAAACATGACCAACTAACTCAATCTTATCTGCGAGTTCTCTAAGTTTATCCCTTTCTTGATCAGCACATGTCTTTAACTTTAGCAATTCTCTGTGAAAATCATCTATATTTGAAGCAATTAGATTTTCCTTTAAATTAGAATAATTCAACAATTTTACCTCATCTGCAACTTGCCCAGACTTTGCCGCAAACTGATACGGCAAGTATTCTCTTTTGATTTCTCCATTATGATAGTTTCTTAAACGGGACATATGGGAGATTTCATCCCTCGATGTAGCTTTCTTCTCCAGTTGCTACCTTGATTGTTCCCCCTAAGCCTTCACGGGAAAGACTCATCATAAACAAATCATGCCATTTTCTTTACTTACTTGCTTTGATCCTTTGAATGATCTGGTGATAGGCTAGACATTTTTCATGCTGGGCGTTTTGCTTAGAATATTGGACAAAGACTGAACTTGATCTTGTCTGCATAGACACAGATTGTCGTGGCTCTTCTTGAGGTCTAAAATTTGTATGTGGGTCAGGAAGTTCTCTGTTCTGAATACCACTTTATCTATGAGATGGGTCCCTCAAAATAAACCCGTGCGACTATGCATCAAACATGATTGCTTGTTTTGATAAGTGATGAAGATCAGACCCTATTTCTTGACTTCTGAGTTCCACATACCTGCATTCCTAGTTTTGTGGATAGATGATGTGTGTCCAATCATAGATGATACTCTGGGTATGTTGTGTTCCTTCCACCACGCTCTGCTGCGGGGAATGAGTTTTTATATGAGATCGAAGAGGGGGTGTTGTATCAGTAGAGAAGCAGATAACAACAATGGATTTCATTTGTACTATGCAACTGGCAGCATCCATGTCGAGGCCCTTTGGTTGGATATAGGATTTTAGGAGGCAGTAAATGTGGGTATCTTCTAGAAATACACAATATTGAGGATAACTTGTTCCCCAACAAGGTCCATCATGCAAAGGACCTAAAAACCTTCCAATAAGAGCGTTTGTAAATTTAGAATAGTGATTGTCAATAACACAATAGACACCACTAATATTTTAGTAAGTCGAACTTATGAATTATGTGTTGATTTTTCAATAGAAAAGGTTAAGCATGAAGATCATTTCATTTTTAGCATTTAATCATAACCATAAATGTTGCAGCAACCAAGATCACAAGAAGAAGCACCATGCACAAAACATCCTGGGAAACCCTTCTCAACAAGGGAAGAAAACCCACCACCCAAATCCTTTGCTATATTCTTCAAGAGAAAGACCTTCACCACCAAGATAAAACCTAGCACACAAGAGGGTGCTCAAACCCTAGAAGACTAGCGCCCAAGAGATGTGTGCACATTTTCCCAAGGAAGTGTACTTGCTGAAATTTCCAAACTCACATGAAAGATATGTTTCCTCAATGGGGAATTTACCTTTACTTATACTAACTTGAATCTTGTTGATGATTAAATCCACAACAAGGATTTCACCCACAAAGTATTGCTAAAGCCTATTAATTATAAGCTAACAAGATATATAATACTAGTAGGTGGGACCCCCTTGTTGATTGGGAGATCAGATCTGGTTCTTATTTCATGTTATGTTGTTGTTCTACACTGCTACAGAGCTCTACATGATTGATGAAATCTTGGTTTTATTGGCAACGGATAAAGTCTATTATGTGTTGGTTCTAATTGCGACAAATGAATGATGGATAATGCATGATTGTTTTGTCGCTATAGGCTCTAATGTCGTGTTGAAATGGATTATGATATCTATTGTTATCTTTCCATTTACTCCTTGAATTATTACTTGTGCCACCTGCAAAGGATACATGTTAGTAACCACAAATAAGAATAATTGAAAGAAAATAAGACAATGTGAATAAATCCACAAGAGATGAACTATGTTACTATGTTATACGATGTTGCACTATGCATTTTGAAGAATTAAAAGAATGATTGTTAGCCCTAGCTAACGGGGTTAGTGGCTATACAATTTATTGAGTTATATGGTTATTATGTGATATGCTTTATAGTGTGGTTGGCAGTGGTTAATGTGACATAGGGGGTGGCACTCTTGTGGCAATTAGTGGATGTTGGTTCGATGCATGATTTAATTGAATGAGTTAATGGATTAGTAGGTTGGAGTGTACTAAGGAATTGAATTCTTGGAGGTGGAGTGACGTGCATTTATTGCATGTCAATCCATACCCCTCAATTAGATCACCACGGCTATTGTTCCAATTGTGTTCGTTGTAGCTAAACTCGATCTTCAAGCGGAGGAAGAGTTGTTAAGATCCAAACTTTCGCATTTTAAGGTTTTCATAGTTCTTGGTATGTCTTTTAAGTAAATCCATGGACCCTCACGGTTATGAAATAGATATTGGTTCGGTGATGTATTACGTGTTTTCCTTAAATTACGGCAATTGTGTGTAAATTTGTGATTTTTACGGAATGAATGGTTGGTGTGGTTTCATTGCAATAATGTTGAAGTCACAGTTTCATTGAATATCGATGAGTTTAGAAACCATGAAGGCTCTTTTTCATCCTTATTGGTCTTGGTTGAAGGGTTTTCATTAGTTCGGATAATGCAGCTGTCTCAACTACAGTATCCACCTTACCCGGTCGTTTGTTGTTATGGGGTTTGTTGGGTTTGAAACACTTGTGTCAATGCATATTGTTTCACTTGGGTATGGGTTAGTTCATATTAGTGTTTGCGTATGGGGTTATGATAGTCGTTATGCTGAAGGGATTTCTTAAGGTTGATTACTATTTCTTAGCTTTGGTTTATCACATCATTCTTCGGTTGATTGGAAAAACCATGAGGGTTATACACTGGGTGTTCTAAGTATTGTTACATCACCAAAACAAAGCCTTGCTCCTATGTTCATAATCTCTCCTATCCGCAGGGAGTTAGTAAGCCCTCTTTGTGAATTTATTGGTGGTATGCACTCTATGTGCAGATTGGTCTCAGAGGTTCTCATATGATGATGGGAGTCGACTCTAGTCTTCTTGTGTTGGTCCACAGAGCAATCCTTTGACTTCTCAAGCCCGGTTTTTTGTAGAGGGAACCATTTTGTCCGGTCGGGTATGTTGTTGATTGTTATGAGTTGGTGGTGCATCATCGTGATGTTCTATAATTGTCGTCTGTTGATTGTAATAGGAAGTGGTTTGGTTAATTGGTTGATTGGGAAATGGTATTGGATATACAGTCGTTGTCTTTTGCATTGTGATCATTAAATTGTTAGCCCAACATTAGTTTTAAGTTGATTAAGTCACAACAATGCTTGGTGCGTGATGTGTGGATATATGTGGCCTTCCTACCACAGCATGTTAGGTTGAATTAATGATTAGTGTGACTGTGTGTTTAAATTACCAAATGGGAGTACTGCAATAGATAATTGGTAATTATGTAGCCATCCATTGTGTATGCTATGGATATTATTGATTGAGCCATCATAGATGGTCATGATTTTTAAACAATGTGGTTTTGTTAATTTGATCAATTCGTGAGATGAAATCGGGTTTACTGTTGATACCTCATTATATTGATTGATAAGCGGTAGCATGGATGTTTAGATTGAGTAGTTGGACTGAATAATCCGCAGAAATGTCACTCTCTATGTTTTGTCGAATCATTTGTGCATTCCAAACTTAGTATGAGTTAAAATGGTGATTGATGTCACATGTGTGTTTAAATGGCAAGTCGGGATCTTGCAATTAAAATATTGATGGTTATATTTGGTTGTTCGTTATGTGCGTTGATGAATCATGCATCGTAGAAAAGATAGAAACAGGTTACGTGATAGTATAACCTCATTACAATTTAATTTTTAAATGAATTAAGGCACAGAATCGGGCACGACTTTTGAGTCTTTATTTGATGATTGAAAATAATTTGTAGAATGAGTGGTTGATGGAGTGGAACGTTGAGCAGTGGAAATAAAATTATTAGTATTCATTTTACCCAGGAATTGTTTAAAATATTAAATGGATAAAAGAGAAGAACTCTTCTATAGGTTGTTGTGGGATGCATGATTTTCTTGTTTGGTGACATTGTGTTAAAAATTTGATTACAAATAGTGAGCAAGTCAATGTACATAATTAATTGAATTATACGATGGACTGTTTGATCCACACAGCTATTAGATTCATATTTTGGTTGGTGTTATTTCCTTTACATAATGGTTTATGAATTACTTAATTAATTTTATGAATAATTAATGTTTTCCCTACCACTATTTGGAATTTTCACTAATTACAACCCATAACATTCATTTTTTCACTCCTGTTTCCTAAGAAATTTAATTCTAGAGACCAAAAGAAAAATTTGGTATTAGGCGGTTTGAAGTCACAGTTTATTGGTTGGATCACATTGATATTTTCTTTGGTTTACATTAGGTTGATTGTTGTTGTCTTTGGGAGGTAATCATGTTTCTTTTCCCCCTCATTTATCATGTTTCTCTCAATACAAACCCTCACATATCCCAAGACCTTTTGTTTCACCCCCTGCTCATTCACAGCAGTTAAACGAATTTATCTGCAGTTGATTGCATGATTTTGATATGTTGTTGAGCCAAGATATATTTCATATTTTATGAGAGTTGTCATGTATGGTTGTAAAGGAACTATTTGTTAATCAATCATGCATGCAGGAATAATATTTTCTAGCCGAGGTAGCCATGGGGCAATCGAGGAAGGTAGACGAGGAGGCCCAAAGAGGCCAAGATTCTCCATACACTTTAACGATCATTGACTTGCAAGAGTTAGGCTAGTTGTTTCGGGCTAGATTTTTCAATTGGATTGAGCAAGGAGTGAACCAACCTAGGCACGAAAGGCATCCTTTCCAATCTCCACAAGCCCACGGTATTCTTGTGCCCCTCATGTCTCATTGCAACTTGAGGGTTCGAAATGATAAATGGCCGAATATTGTCAGGAAGTCTCCCAGCTTGTCTTGGCTGGCCCAATTTATCCCTACATGCTCCCACGCCTAACAATCAGATTTTCCAAGAAGCCCCTACCCACTCACCATTGCAATCCTCCCATGCTAGCAAAATATTGAAAAATGAGGCCCACCATGCCACGACAAAGGAAAAGCCATTGTTGTCCCTTCCTCACCCTTCAATGTCTCTAATAAATCTATGTATTTCCGGATGCATTTGAAGGACGATTATTCTCATGTGATCGAGGAGAGATTAGGCTTAAGGCTGATTACAGCAGTAAATTGGAGAAATCAAAGGTGGTGGCCGACAATCAAGGAAGGATTGCATCTCGAGTGGAAAATATGGTTTTGAGTTTATTTTATTTATTGTTGATGTGATTGACTTGAAGTTTTCTTGGATAGCATGTTTTCTTTGGATATATGAGTAACATATTTTTTGAAAATAATTTCAAATATCAATGAGATAGATTATCAAATATAGATGTGATGATGGGAGTCACAAAGAAGTGTCTTGTTAATTAACTAGTTATGTTATGATTATTAAGAGCTAAAAGGGAGTCACAAAGGGTCCCACCCTCCACTAACCTAGTATTTATTTATGAGCCTTATTATGATTATTACTTTTCCCCTAACTAAAAAGTTGGTTGAGTTTTTAATTAACTTAACTAATGAGGGTTCAACTACTTCAACCAATCCTAATTTCTTAAAAGGCAAAGGAAAGGGAGAGCGGGAGGAGAGTAGAAGGAGAAGCATACTAAGGTTTTCTCTTTGATTTTGTGTTGAGAGATAAAGTTCGGTTTTCATTCATTCCTTAATTGATCCACAAGCCTAATTTTTTTTATGATAGGGTCTTATTGCTTGAACCAACAATATTGAGGGTTGAATTACATCATTCGAGAGGTTTTGATCTATCTTTGATATTACAGTATGTAGACCTGTCTATTTGTGAATTAGTTTTCATGGCCCGACAAAGGCCATTGTCTGAGTAGTGGGTAGCAATCTATGGCTTAGTGATGAGCTTTTAGAAGTTGATTTTGATTCTCACAGGTAGAGGTCCTTTTGTTTCATGTCGGGGGCGTCTAAGTTTGACTTTGGTCCAAAACTTCTTCACGAAATTTTTGTAAAGAGAATGAATCTTTGATGAATTGGAATGAAATAAAGGATTGCTTTATGTATCATCCATCTTCCAGTTATCATCTTGGTGTCTTTACTTGTCTCTACATTTATTTATGCTTGAATTGTTATATTCAGAAAATCATATTAATAATGAATTTCCAACAAGCTGTATTTGTAAAAGACTAGCCTAAGCACTTGTAGTCAATACTTGTGAGTTAGGATATTAATAATTTTTGATGGCTATAAGCATAGGGTGACATTCCCATCTATTTTGTTTTAGCCAAGAAAAATCATAGGGTGACATTCCCATCTATTTTGTTTTAGCCAAGAAAAATCTGAAAATGCTTGAGTAAGATCATTCCATATCTTTTCCTCAACATTTATTTGGCGACCATACTGGGGAGATCTCCAATATCTCTCTAGTTAATTTTTATACTCAATTATCATCGAATACATATTTTTTCCTAATATTGATTCTTTGATTGTTTTACTTCTCGATGACTGTGCCTGTTGAAAGGCAGCCCAATATTGAGCTCAATCTTCAAGATCAAACCATCATTGCTTTGAACATGTTTAACACCATTTTAGACACTGCCAATACTCGTGTTGAGCTTAATCATTCATGGGCAGCAATTGAACGAGATATTAGTGTTCAAGAACGATTGGAAGCTAGACATAGATAGCCTAGAAATCAGTAGTGACCTCCTTGTTTCTTCAGTTTTGGCCTTTCTTTCATGTCCTTAGACTCTCGTGTATCTAGAAGAAGAAGAGGCTTATCATCCGAAATTAGTCCTATTTCTGAAATAGGAAAAAGGAATGTTGTGTTATCTACCCAACAAAGTTCTCTAAGGAGAACTTTGTTTGATTCTTCAAGTTTGTCTTTTTATCCTTCACCTATCATCCACAAGATGGCATCTAGTGGTGGCTCTGGTGGCACTAAAAGTGCTTCCTCCTCTCAGTCTTCATCTTCATCAGTGATTGGTAGCTTATATTGCCACCATATCCATGTCCAATCTACCACAAATCCCACCAAAGTTATTAAAAATTATGGGCTTTTTCAGTTTGAAGAAGACGCCACAACCACACCGTGGCATGTGTCCTCTCCTCTTAACTTAGCACCTGCTACTCGTCCACTTCCTAAATTCAAAGAAAATATTCCTAGGTTTTCAGGAAATAACATTGTCACTACAAACGAACACCTAGTGTCATTTTCTAATGCTTGTCACAACATAGGAGCATATGACAATGATACTTGCATGTGCTTATTCATCAATTCCTTGGAGGGAAAGGTTGTGGTCGATTTCTTTGACCTTCCTCCTAATATTTTGTCTACTTAGGAGGAGTTAATATATTGGTTCAGGTCCACTTATGGGAAATCTAAAAGCCCAACCAAGAAGTTACGGGAATACAACAACATCGCCTATAAGGATGGTGAAGCCATCAAGTCCTTCAACTTGTGTTTCACTAAGTTATACAATCATATCCCTGAACTCATTCGACCTCAGAACCAAGCCACTTTCATGCATTACTACAATTCATTACCTTCTCCCTACCATCATAGGCTTGAGGAAAAGGCCATTGATAATCTTGGTTCCTCTTTGCATACTTGTTTAGAGTATGAAGAACATCTTGAAAGAACGGGTCTTCCTCGGGGAGAATCGGTTAAACAGACATACATGTTTGCCCTCTTACAGCTAGTACAAGACATGAATAATCGTATGATAGTGTTTGAGTGAAAGGGAACTGTCTCACCTCTCACCCCTAGAGCTTCATCCTCTTCTGCACCCCCCTTTAGAAACCTGATTGAAAATAATTTTCAGCCTAAATTTATCTTGCCTCAGAGTTGGTGTAACTTCTGCAAGGAATACCACGAGGAAGCCACATCTGAGGTAAGAAAGAATGTCAGAGATAAGATCTTTGGCAAAAGACCAGAAACTACTATCGATGTCCTTGATTTCGTAGAGCCAGAAGATGTCATGATCATCAATACTAGGAACAAAGCCTATGCTCCCAAGGGCAAGTTTGATCCTCCCCACAATTCTTCTAGCCCAAGCTCATCCTCACCCGTTGCTACTATTCAAGTTCCTAAGGTTCCTGGCAGTCAAGGAACAACTTCCCCTCTCCCCTCTTTCAAGTAAAATATCATGAATCAGTTGACCAACATCAAAGCATATGAAACCCTTCTGGACATGGTTTTCATCCCTGAACAACAGATGCATCTGAAACAATTCATGGAAGGAAAAGATTTTGTTGTAGCCAATCTTTTTGAAGAGGTAAACGAAGACGATTCGTCTGTAAATAAAGTAGGTGTACATAACTTTAGATACCTTGTAAAAAATCCCCCTTTTTATATTTCTGTAAATATTATGGATAAGATCGCTCATTGTTGCCTCATTGATGGCGGTTCAGGCCCAAGTGTGATGTCGAAGATTATTATGGAAGAGCTAGGCTTGTCTTGTACAAATGAAAATACTAGAAGCATGCTCTCCTATAATAGCCTACAACAAACAACCATAGGTGAGATTAAAGATGTAACCTTAGTTTTGTGCGCACACCCTGAAATAAGGACAACCCTTAGTATTCAGATAATTGATATGCCAGTAAGCAATTACTCAATCATATTGGGAAGAGATTGGCAATCCTTAACGGGTGGATACCTCTCACTCGATGGAACACATTTATCCATTCCCTGGAACGATAAAAACATTATAGTCCTTAGAGAGGGAAGGATATCACCTTACATAGAGAGTGTCCCACGGCCTAATGTAAACTATATCTAAGAGGACCTAGGAGTGTATTCCATCTTTGCAGAGGAGGATAAAATTCCCTTGGAAACAATTGATTTAGATTATGGTATGTGGCACATGCACTTTGATGGTTCATGCTCAAATGAAGGTAACGAAGCTGGCATTATCTTGATTTCCCCTGTAGAAAAAATCCATAATTTTTCTTACAGGTTAGAGTTTGCTTGCACTAACAATGTCACTAAATTCAAAGCTTTATTATTAGGCATTGAGAACGCCTATAATCTTGGCTGCGGTCACCTTTCAGTTTTTGGGTATTCCGAGCTTGTTGTGAATCTTCTATGTAAAATTTACTCTCCTAGCAACAAGTTGATAAAATGATACACCCAAATTGTTTGGGCACTTATCTCGAACCTGTTATCTTTCAATAACATTCATGTTAAGAGGGAGTTGAATTCAATGGTTGATCGGTTAGCTTCTTTTGCAACCTCTCCTAATCGACAACTTTTTCCACACAGGCCTGATTGTACTTTTCAATCTCTATAATGTCCACATATCCCTGACAATATAGAATCTTGGCAGGCCCTACCTAACGATGAGAACAATTGTTCTTTCATTCAAGATGAACCTCTTAAGCCCAAGGAAATTATGTCCATAGAAGACAACAAGATTCATAAGGGCCTGACTCCTCTAGAGAGTTCATTTTCTTCGAGTGATGTAGGCAATAAAGAGAGACAAAAAGAAGAGGAGTCAAGAAGGAAGGTGGGTGAAACCATATCCTTGGACATTGGGGTACCCGAATCTTCAAAGAATGTTAAAATAAGGGTCCAATGTTCTGATAAAGAAGAAACGAAGTTTGCCAAGCTACTTGGTGGATTTCAGGATGTTTTTGCTTGGTCTTATGAGGATCTTCGTGGTTTTGATCCTGGTCTGATACTGCATGCTATCCCCATCAAGGAGGGCATGAAACCAGTTAAGAAAAAACAAGGACCTATTAACTCTGCATTTAATGCAACTCTTCAAAGGGAGTTGGAAAATTTCTAAAGGGTTGGGATCATTTTTTCGGTCAAGTACCTTGAATGGGTTTCCAATTGGGGACTTGTTTTGAAGGTCACTGATCATGTTAGAACTTGCTTTAATTTCCGCACATCCAGTCAGGCTATTATGAAAAACCCTTCCCTTCCTATTAAAATGGAAATGATTCTGCAGCAAGTTGTGAGGTCATGGATGAGCCCCTTACTTGACAATTTTTTGGGTTACAGTCGAATCAAGGGAAGGAGGACAGGTGCTCACAAAGCCACTCTTATCATTAATTGGGGTAACATGACTGATAAATGTCTGCTTTCTGGCTTACCTTATGCAAGTACCGCTTTTAAAATACCTATACAAACAACTCTGGATGAATTGATCAGTATCCATATCTATCTTGATGATCTGATTGTGCACGTTAAAGGGATAATTATTACCCCAGAGTTCCAAGTGTTATTTATGGGTCCGTTCAAAATTGATTTTTTCATGGATACTAACTCTTACATTCTAAAGGATATACAAGAGCAATTGTTTTCCTACAGTACTGACTATCCTCACTTAAAACATTACGTGGGACCAACGTGAAGAATGCTAACGCTATTTGGATTTTATGTATACTAGTAACTTAGCTATGATTTCAATTTTGCGTTATTTTCCTTTCTTCTTTTACAGTACTTTGAATTTTGCTTTCTGTTACAGATAAATCCCCCTACGGACAAGTGGATTCCCTCTTGGACTCTAGACTTCTAAGACCAAGACAAAAAGGGTGATAACGTTGGTCATTGACATCCTTTTAAGCCTAGCTAAACTAATGCATAGAGAAGAGGAAGAAAGGTGTACCTTTTTAATGATGTTCGTCCTCGCACAGTCCGAGTTGAGCTTTGATCCCCAAGCTCCTTGATAAGTCCTGCAAAAAAAACAAAGACGGAACAAGCTTCATATTCTCCTAATATTAGCTTGAAACCAGATCTATCTAATAGAGACAAGTTCATGTAGAATAAACAAAACCTTGAAAGAAACAGGCCAAGCACATATGTATATTAATGAGAACAACAGAGAATACTTACAGACCTTTGATGAAGATGCAGCAGCCTCTCCCAGCTCTCCTTGTCCAACCCTTTTCTCAAATAATCCACAAAAAATGATGATGCTTCAATGATATCTCCCTTATGAGATCATAAGTTTGATGCCTTCAATGTATCTTCTTGTATACCACTCATGAGATCATAAGTTTGGTATGTCTAAAAATCCATGTACTTTCACCATGAGAAGGCCTCCTTACATAAGCTTGGAGAGACCCAACCACCTTAGAGATTCTTGGGATAGGTTGAGGATCTTTCTCCATCAGTTGTGGATCCTCCCTAAGATCCAACCTTGACCTCAGATTCGAATCCAACTAACTCTAGAGATGAGGGGGATTTTTCCCTGATTTTCCTCAACGGTCAAAGATCTCCTCAAACAGCCTAGTGATCCCATAGAATGGGGCACAGAGTTTTGCAACGCTCCCCTAAATAAGGCTAGGGAGCGTTGGCACTCCCTAACAGTGGTTAGGGGAGCGCTACCCAAATTTTCCCTAAAAAATCCCAGCGCTCCCCTGGAAGGGTGCATAGAGTGCTGGAATGCTCCCCCAAAGACGGGTAGGGAGCATTGGCACTCCCTGATAGTAGGTGGGGGAGCACTGGCCTCCAAAAATGATTTTAAGTGGTTTTCTTCATGGAAAATTCTTTGTACTCTTCATCAGTTAATTTATCTTCCTAAAACAAGTCTTAAGTGTCCCTGTGATGTCGTCAGAGACACGACATAGGCGATATGGCAGTGTGATGTTTGCAACACTTGTGTTCAAGATGTGACACTTACAACACTTGTAATGACGACACTTGCGACACTATTGAAGTGAGTAATTTTGATGTGTAACACTTTCTATTTTAGAACATTTCCTACTACTTTTACTTTCGTTCATTTTATTGTTGTAGTTTTAATTTTTGCATTTTACTTCAGTCATGATTTTGTTGCTTACCACCTTTTAGTTAATTTGGTCAAAATAAGATGTTGGATGAGTTCATCCACGGTGACATTCCTGCAAGATATTGTTGGTCAATAACAATCAAGCTTACACAATTGTCATGATGTTTCCCTGAAGCACACTTGAATTTGTTATATGCTTTCACTACTGTCTTAATAAGAAATTGGTTTTTTTTTCCCGCTTCTTCTTTCCATTTCTTCATCCATTTGAGATTTAAAGGAGCAAATCCGTAAATCTTCTCCTTCAGGTAAAGAGAAAATTCCAGTTTAATGATTATGCATACAAGGATAAACCCCCTCATACTTAACACTTTTCATGAATTATTCCCAAATTCCCGGTCATTTTTCAATTAAATCCGCTCACTTCCCCCTGTTGCATAATCATTATGGTTATATCTTCTTAATATACTACTCTTGGTCTACGAAACCATGAGTTCTGAGTTCTAAATTTGTTGAAAACAAATTTCCCTGTGGATTCGCCAGTTTGTTGATGATTAAATTCGCAACGAGGATTTCTCCCGCAAAGTATTGCTAAAGCCTATTAATTATAGGCTAACAAGATATACAATACTAGTAGGTGGGACCCCCTTGTTGATTGGGAGATCATATCTGGTTCTTATTTCATGTTATGTTGTTCTTCGACACTGCTACAAAGTTCTACATGATTGATGAAATCTTGGTTTTATTGGCGATGGATAAAGTCTATTATGTGTTGGTTCTAATTGTGACAACTGAATGATGGATAATGCATGATTGTTCTGTC
>SNQJ01S0050446.1:46679-76285 GCA_010110895.2 Picea sitchensis | reverse complement strand
GATTCAGTTAAAGCTTTAGCAGGTGGATAAAAATTGAATTTCTTAACTAAATCCCCATGTACAATTGTCATGTCTCTTAATCTACAACTGATAAAAGAATCAATTGTAGCTAACCATGGCCTCCCTAAGATTAAATGATGACCACCCAAGTTATATTTTGGTTGTAAAACCATGAAATCTACATGATACTCCTAAGAATATAAGGAGACTATAATATCCTATAATACACCTTCTCGTTTTATTGTTGATCTATCAACTAGTTGTAAAATTGTCGATGTATGACAAAGATTAGGCAATTTTGATTCATCCATAGTACCTTTTTCATAACATTTATTGTTTCCCCGAAATCTATTAATGTGTTTTAAATTGAAACATTATAGGTTAAAATGGCACTACCCGTATCAACATATTTTTGCATATAAATTTTACTCGACATTAGATCCACCAATTTACCAATAACCTGCATTGTTTATGTGTCTTTTCTCTTCCTTTCTAATTTGTTTAAACACAATTCCCTTACTATATTAGCATAAATTGGAATGCCTTTGATTTCTTGCAGTAATGGAATTTTGATACAAACATTCTTTAACTCATCTAATAAATCATATCCAGATTGTTTGATTTGCTTCTCTAATGTCAACCTTTTTGGGAAAGGTGGAGTACTAGATTGTTGTATTTGATTTATTACGGATGAAGAAGTGTGTTTTATTGCATTATAACTATCATTATTGTTTGTTTGATTAGGAGTTTCCCCCTCTATTCGTTCTTCAATAAAAATGGGGGAATCTTGATCAAGTACTTTTTTTCTTCTAATATTAATGCCATTTAGATCAAGAGGAGTAATCGTATAAGTGGGGAAATTTTGTATCAAAGTGTTGTAAGTGGGTTGAGCTACTTTATTATTGGGGTTAGAAATGGGTTGAAAGGTGGAGTACTAGATTGTTGTATTTGATTTATTACGGATGAAGAAGTGTGTTTTATTGCATTATAACTATCATTATTGCTTGTTTGATTAGGAGTTTCCTCATCTAATGGTTCTTCAATAATAATAGAAGGAATCTTGATCAAGTACTTTTTTTCTTCTAATATTAATGCCATTTAGATCAAGAGGAGTAATCATATAAGTGGGGAAATTTTGTATCAAAGTGTTGTAAGTGGGTTGAGCTATTTTATTATTGGGGTTAGAAATGGGTTTTGAAAGTAGTTGGGTAGGTCTTGGATGTTGATTTGATGGTAATTGAATTTGTTGAGGTTATGAAATTTGTGGTTGTTGTGGTCGAGTAGGGTATGTTTGTTGGATTTGTGGGGAATATAGGGTTTGTGAAGGATATTGGGTGTATTTTTTGTTGCATAGGATAAGGATGAGCATGCATGGTTCCATAGGTAGATCCTAGCCAACCTTACTTCCACTTTAGTTTGGACTTGTTGTGGTAGCCATGTTTTCCAAGGCATAGGAAAGGTCCAATTATGTTGGGTGTATTGTTTATTTGAATAATAAGAATTGAATTACTGAGAGGGATATTGAGATATACCTGAAGTCCTTAGCTACCAAAGTCTTTTTTGTGAAACAAAACACAATTTTTCAATAGCTTCATGATTTCCTTGGTAGACCACTTTGAGTTATGGTAGAGATGAGAAATTTTCTATAGCATGATTACCTGCACATATACAACAAAGTTCAATGTTATCTAAATGACATTCTTTTAAAGGATGTATTTTTCTACATTTTAGACAATAAATAGTTAAGGATGAATCTCTCTCCTCTTCTTCTCTTTAATTTAAATGTATCTAATTGAGAACCAAGAGTACCAAGAATAATTGTTTTAAAATTGTCCAATAAATCGCCAATAATTTTATCTCTCACGCACTTCATGTTGTTGATTTGTTGACTCTAGAGATAGCATCCTTAGGTCCCTTACCATATTTGGACTTTCCTCGAGAGATGTGTTTACATAGTTCATATATTTTTGGATAGTTCAAGTGAGAAATATCTCCTTTACCCATTAAATTAAGTACATCAACCCATTCATCTCTAATCCCATGAAGTAAAATGACTTTAAGAGTATCCAAATACAGATGATTATGCCTTGCTCAAAATATAATGAAATGTTTCAAAAAATCCGTAACATCCATCTCCCGCGACCACCGAATTTATTCCTTTTGAGGACAATTTGCCTAAGTAATCTAGATTGTTATCATGATGAAACTTTTTCCTTCATTGTAATGCGCTATTATATGACAGGATGTTTTACCACTTTGGTGTAGACAAAATGCCGACCTTCACTGGAGTGCGCAGTTTTGACCTTGAGGACGGTGAGGTGAGTCGGTGGAACCCCTTGGACTCCTTGACTCGATCCGGAGTCCAAGGGAGTTGGTTATTTGAGTTGTTTCGTTTACGGTGATATTGATATGTTGTGATGATATGCTATTGATTTTATGATATGTTGTTGACATGATCCGATATGATGGTTGATGATGCAGACTGACGATAGCTTGCCGCACTGTGACTCACATATGGAGTAAGGCCACACATGAGTTCTAGAGATTGAGGGAGAGGTGGTGGACAATAGCCTCTGCCATAGCCTAATTAGCACTTTGACCGGGTTCTAACCGTAGGTTAACGATTACCTAGTTCGGAGGACCCACGATGTCGCGAGGTCAGACTGCGACAGTCGCACACGACGATTCTAAGGGGCGCGAAATAAGTAGGGCCTTATTCCCAGGAGCCTTAGTCTCCCAATAAGTTCACTACGGAGTGTTGACTCTGTGGGTTATAGAGTCTACCAACCAATAAGTCAGCTGAAAGTGGCACCCTTGGAGCACGCGGTGCATCCCGAAGCGCACGTCGCACAGTATTGCAGTCACCGAAAGTGGCACCCTTGAGCACGTGGTGCATCCCCGGCGGGCACGCCGCGCAGTATTGGGTAAGTCAGCGTAGTGGCACCTTTGAGCACGCAGGTAACCTCAAGGGGCACGCCGCTTCAAAGAAAACAAATGAGGCGAGTTGCACCCCTGGAGAATGTAGTACATTCCGGCGGGCACGCCGTGATGATGATGATGAGATGAGAAATCGATGACCCTAAGACCTTAACGCCGATAAAATTCTTAAAACTACTCCCTTAATTAAATTGTTGCCCTGTTCAAATCAAACCCGAATTAAAACATCTCTAAGATAAGTTGACCAGCACAAAGAAAAGGTCCTACAAAAATAAACCTGTATGAAACCAAAACCCACCTAGGTGTGAATTAAATTCTTCTTAAAAGTAAAAAGGGGTAAAGTAATGAGGGAAATAAATTCCATAAACCCATGTCCTTTAAATGATAAAGAAGAAATAAAATTCTATTAAAGTGTGGGGAGTATAAAGATAGAATTAAAATATATATATATATATATATATATATATATATATTGAAAAAGATTAAAAACCGATTTATCTTTTGGTTAAAAAAAATAAATAAATAAAATAACAAGAGAGAATTAAATAATAAAAATTCAGCGCAATTTAAGGGTGATGAAGGAGAATTAAGGAGGATTATGAGGCAATTTAAGGAGGATTAAGGAGTAATTTGGGTTGAAATGATTAAGGAGCAATTCTATGAGTAATTTAAGGAGTGATTAAAGAGCAATTTAAGGAGCAATCTCAAGGAGTAATTCAAGGAGTGATTTTGGGTAGTGGAGGGAATTGAGTCTTTGAATTATTAAAAAGAAATTAATTTGGAGAATCATAGGGATGAGAGACACTTGGACAATGGAGAATGGTTAGAGGCTCTATTCACAATAAAATTAATTAATTAATGATTTTAGGAAATTATGTTAGTCTCAAATTCAAGTAAAAGAAAGGAAAAGGAAGGAAGAAAGGGGAACGGGTAGCGTAACGCTATATCAATTGTATTTGATCTGGTTGTTTGTGTGGAGTTGGGTTTATCTCATTTGTGTTGGTGTGGTAGCTCAGCTGTGGAGGTGAGTTGAGATGCTAGTCTATCTATGGATCTTGTATTCCTGTACTTAGCTATGGGAAGCAAAGTACCCTCTAGCTGCTATCGAGGTACCGTGAGCCTTTCGGCTCTGGGCTGACGCCATTATCGATAATGGATCGCCTTCCAACGCAAAAAGCGAAGGCAACGGTATGATTTTAATTGGTGTTGAGCATTTTATCTCGACAAATCACTCATATTGGTGATAATATGAGGAGATTGTTTGGCATTATATTTTCAGCAATTTCATTCAGCAATGTTATTGTGAGTTGTTCTAGCAAATGTTGAAATTGTTACCGCTACTTTTGGCCATGAGAAGAATGTAATTTTGTTACATTTTTTCATTAACCGTTGACTTTAATTCCATAACCATTTCATTCTATAATTATGTGGATCAGATTAATCATCATGCAGTTTGGAATCCAGAGGATCGCCAATGCATTTTAACTCTATAACCAACGATCTCATAAATTTAATATCGACAGTTCCTGGCTACCCTACGTCATTGATAGACTTTACTCTGCTGTGTTGGTATGTAATGATGTAATATTTAAATGATATAAGGTTTTTAAGGGTGTAAAATTTTGTAATGATGCTGTCTAATTGCAAACACTATCGTATGTTTAAGTGAACTGTTAATGGATGTTTATTTCCCTCTCAAATACTATCTTCAGACTTTAATGTTAGCATGCCAGCGCAACCTTCATCTTTACAATCCAAATTAAATATTGAAAAGAAGAAGAGAAGGTATTTGCGAAGAGAAGGAAATCGAAAAAGATGAATTTCATATTCTTAGATGCGATGTTGCCGTTAGGCATCATCGCAGGTGCTCTATGCGTGATGGGGGCGAGCTAGAAATTCATACACAAGGTTGCTTATGGCAGGCCAAAGCACGGGAGAAGCGATAATTGGGATGTGGCCATGGATAGGAGAGATAGAAGTTTGATGGAGGCGGAAACATCAATGAAACAATCCATGGCAAATTAGATCAGAATTCATTCAAACCCTTATAAATATGTTAGGGTTTTATTTTTCAGTTTAGATCCTTCAAAGTTAATGGATACAGGTGCAATGGTCATTCAATGGTTATACAACAACAACCAACCGGTTGAACACGCCCTTATTTGGCTTTAAATCTTTCAAAAAACTTGGGTAATTCTATCGGGCTCAAAGGAGCATCTGGTATCGGGATTTGTATAATTGGTACGCTCGACGGTACAATTGGTACACGCAGAAATATATGTCAATTTTAATGAGTGAGGCGTATACAAGGGATTTGTAATTGGTTTACCTCGTTGGTTTGTTATTTTGTTAATTTTACTTCCAGGAGATGATGTCAGAAGTTGTTTGTATTGGACCTATTTTGTTATTTCCATGGCGTATGCGATCTACACACACATACATTGTCTGTAATGCACAGGTGTTACCGTTAC
Source organism: Picea sitchensis (assembly GCA_010110895.2). Lineage (NCBI taxonomy): Eukaryota > Viridiplantae > Streptophyta > Pinopsida > Pinales > Pinaceae > Picea > Picea sitchensis. The sequence continues at coordinate 70,877 of SNQJ01S0050446.1, read as the reverse complement.
TGCTTCCCTATGTGCACCAATGGATGTAATTCAACATGAATCAAAGTTGTTTTACTGGAGCAAGGCTCAATAAGACATTTCAAGACCAACTCAGCAAGGTCTTTTAAGCTTCAACAACTAGGCACTGGTTTAAAAATATAAACTGTCAGCCGCTAGATTAACTGTGCAAAATGCAGGGAAAGTAGTATAATTGAGAGACTGGCATGTTCAGCCTGTACTCATTATCAATATATGAACTATTTAATAATGGTGTTACTCTTATGAGAATGAAACAGGACTGGTTGCAAAAGTATCCCAGTTCACGGTTTTAGGTGCTATGCAATCTTGAATTGCTAAATGCAGAATTCTGCTATAAGTTGGCCGAGGGCATTTAATCTACTGTCAACAAAGACATCAATCTGCTTGAGACAGAAGTACAAGCCTTGTAGGTTGGAAATTCCAATCTGACATCGATGTTTACAAGAGAAGCCGAGACATACATAGTTTCTTCTTTTAGCCAAATTAATAACACCAAAAATATAAAAATATTATTGTCTTCACATTCGTCATATTGATGGAAACACCAAGATCAACCAACATCTTTAGAATGAGAATTTCAAAAAAAAAATTGCACCTATCGTGAGCCGCTGTCTTAACGAGGAAGGCTGTTACATTATGGTATCGAGTGGGTCTGACCCAGACCTGGGATTCACTCACGGCCTGATGATGGCGATGATTATTTTGTCGCTGATCGAGATGATTGTTGTGTAACGGTAATCATGGTTAGAGGATGTCGCTGAGGCAAACGACGGGTTGCTAGGGGAGGAGACATGACGACCCCAAAGAAAGTATCCACCGGTGGGTCTAACCCCGTGAGTATGAAAGGTGTCCCTTTGACCGTGAGCATCACGCTTTGTCGATGTTATGGGATGATGAGATATTTCCAACGCATGTCCAAGGCGCTAATCATCCAATAGATTGACAGATAATCGAAGACTCGGCCGAGGTTCCGCTTTACGCGCACCAACCGCTATCATCGGTAGTATTCAATCGCGGAACTCAGAAGGTGAAATTCTCGAAGTTCTTTACCGGATGGCGAATACTAAGCATGGTTGAGAATATGGCGATGTGCTTCGACCTTCGCGACGATTATAACTCCAACATGAAAGTCCGCATGGCGGTTTTGGCAACCAAAGGGGAGCGATCTCTATGGTGGAAGACGCCCTACCAGAAATAACATGGTCGCCGGATCGCGCTCAGCGGGGAACTGCTTTGAGAACGGTTCCCGGAGTATTCGGGAGGGGAATTCATTGAGCTCCAATGAGTCTAACGCGATACGATAGGGAGAATACCTGGCGTCTGGTGCACGCAGGCACATTTTACGAGCTGTCTGCATGCCTCCGTGATCCGAATCGGTGAAGCCTGGGTCACCGTAAATTGTTTCATCTTTAACGGCAACACCGCGGAAAAGTTGCTGGGACTGGACGCTCAAACCTTGCATGACGCCTCGGCCCAAAAAAGGCCCTCATAGTAGAGGAGGAGCTTATCGGGGTCGTAATCAAGACTCCAGCCGACCTACAGTGGCATGGTTCATCCGGTATGCCACGCCAAAGAAACACCAAATGCAGACATATCGCCAGTGGATATCGTATTTCCGTGAGGGGATCCATTCACTACACTCGATGATCGCCAATCTCGCCAGTTGGACACCTACTATGACCACAGCAAGAAAGCAGATCATCGCCCGCAAATGTTAAATGTAGCTTAGACTCGTTTCGCCATAACGTACTGCGTTTCGTGTCAAGGGCCATCATGTTTTACTTCAGGTACCGGGAGTACTGGACTAAAGAAGGGTGTTGGACATGTGGGGAGCCACTACCAACGTGACTGTCCTGCGGAGAGGACCAAAGTGTCCGGAACAGCTGGACCCACTATAGTGGGACATATGGGCAAGGCCCACCGGACTCATGCAGCGGTGAATAACCACAAGACAGAGAAGCAATCACGATAGTGTCGAGATCTACGTGGTACTTCACTGCACTCCGTTAGTGTTTTGATAGACCTAGGTGCCACTAAGAGTTTCATTTCGGGTGCAGTTGATAAAAAGGATTAATGTCAAGGCAATCGAACAGGACGAGTCTAGCTTCGCGGAGATGGCTTCGAGAGCCAAAAAGAAGCCCGAGGAAAGGTTACCTGGCCGCCCTTAACCCGGGAGAGTTTATCACGAGGGTCAACTTGGTACAATGATCTTAGGATCTTGGCGACATTGTGATCTATGATGGTTTGCTTGGAATCGCGATGGTACATACCAACCGCAAAGACTAAATGGTTAAGCCTCGGCCTAATTTACGAAGGATGTAATCGGGTAATAGTAGGGATGGAGCCAGGAGTATCCCCTGAGGTTCATCTCTTCTTTGAAGCTATGGAAGAGCATGCTTAAGGGGTGCAAGCTTTATGCATCCTTTGGCGCTAAATGAAAAGGGAATAGCGTATATTCAGAACACCCAAGTGGGTGAAGGAGCTTCGCACGCATTTCCGCAGGAGTTGCCCGATGTCACTTTAAAGAGAATTGAGTTTACTATAGACCTAAACTGGTGACTGAACCGATAGCTTTGTGAACTACTTTATCGGATGCTCCACCCCAGAAGGTAAGATAAAACAACCAAGGAGTTACCGGACCCTCGGACCGACACGCTCCTAGTGTGTCACCGCAAGTGCACCGCTTATTTTCGCTTGGAAAAAGGGGATGGATCATGGAGGTTTTGCATTGACTATCGCCAACTAAACATACGTATCAAGAATCAGTATCCCTACCAAGAATTGATGATCTGGTTTCGACAAAATGAAGGTGTGGACTTGTTCTCCAAGATCGACGGCAATCGTGGTATCAACACCACCACGGATCAAGGAGGATGACGTCCCTAAGACCTTTTTTAAGACAAGATTTGGACATTATGAGCTTACCGTTTTACCTTTTGACCGACAAATGCCCTGTGGTATTTATGAGCTTGATGAACGGGTGTTCCAGCATTTGACGTTTGTCCAAGTGTCTATTGATCGATATTCTCATTTACTCGGATCGACGGAGGAGCATGATTTGTTAATCTCTGTGAATTTTGGTAATTACAATGTTTACGAGAACACAAGCTATATGGGAAGTCAGTCCAATATGCTCTTTTTATCAATCCAGATTCACTACTTAGAATTTCATCTCCCACAAGGTATCGCTGCGGATCCACTAAGGTTGCGGCTATTATGGACTAGCCCCATCATCTAACGTCACGTATGCTTAGTTTTAAGGGTTTGAAGTGTGATACTACATCGATGGTTTGTCGAGGGATTTTCAAGATAGAAGCAGTCCCATCATGGAGTTGCAAGTGTAAGAAAAACAAGAAGTTTGTTTGACCGAGAAATGTGCGTAAGCATTTCAAAGCTTCAAGGAGTTGTTTCGGACAACGCGTCGTACTAAAGGTCCTCGACATGGATGTAGACTTCTTGGTATGCACCAACACATCCAAGGAAGTCTTAAGTGGAGTCCCTGGCTGCATCAAGACAAATGAGTGATTGCTTACATTTCAGGGAAACTAAGAAGGCATGAGGGAAAACCACGCAATGGATTTGGAGTTATTAGCCATCACATATGCCTTAAAAGTCCGAGACACTCACCTTGTTGGATCTAAATCGAATTAAGGACCGACTACTGTGGACTACAATACATTTTACGCCAGCAACTCAACGGCTGAACGGCTATCGAATTAAGAAGAAGTACGACTTTCGGAGATTCTTTACATAAAGGGAACAATGAACCAGTGGCGGATGCTTTGAGTTGGAGGCCACACATCTTTTCGATAAGTTTCCTTCGAATCTAATCTATCGTGGAGAAGATTCTCACTTTACAAGCAGTGAGGGATGACCGGCACAAGGAAGTCGAAGAGGGATTTTATAGACAAAACACTGCGATGGTACCATGATTTGAGGGATTTACCTTGACAGCCGGGATGGGTTATTGAGATTTTGAGGTCGGATTTACGTACCACCAAAAGACAAGTTGAGGATGTTGATCCCAAGCGAGTCTCATAGAGCAGTTTACTTGGCTCAATCTGGATAGTTACGTAAGATGAGGGCGAATCCTAAACCCTTGTTCCTTTCCTCGAAGGGAACAACAACATAGTCAACTTTGTATATGTGTCTGAGAGGTCGTGAGGTAAAGGCTGAACATGTATTAATCTCTGGCACATTTCCAACCATTACGCGTTATTCCGGAATCGAAATGGAAGTCATTTCGATGGATTTTATTGTTGGATTGCCCCCGACGGCAAGAATAAACGACTCGATTTTGTGGTGGTAGACACTGACCTAAGAGTGCTCACTTATTCCTATGCTGCACGCATCGACGTGCACCCCATTATTAGCTTTGGTGAGCTTTTCATCAGCGAGATTGTGAGGTCGCATGGCGTGCCTAAAAATATATCCATCAAGGATCGGTAAGCCACCGGACATTTTTGGACTAGTTTCTGAGAGGCCTTGGGAAATCAACTACACTTTAGTACTGCGTATCACCCGTAGGATCCACGTGTACGATAGAAATGAATGAACCAAACTTTGAAGACATGTTATGCTTTGTAATGTTGATGGACCCTCAAAGAAAACGCTGGGAGGAATTCTCTAGTAGAGTTCGGCTTGTAACAACAAGTACTACACCATTAAGATGGTGTCGCTGAGTTTTTATAATGCACCGTGGTGTCGGATGCCCTGGAGTTGGGATTGGCTTGAGGATATCCCGTGGGACCATAAGAAATCCAAGAAATGGAAGAGTAGATGCAAACCATAAGACAAAGGATAAGCAGCGCAGGATCACGTAATATTATGCCGATGCGCACCGAAGCCTAATCGTAGATATGGGAGGTCGATGGTCGAAGTCTTCATGGTTAAACCACATAAGAGTTCGACAAGTTTGAAAGGGAGCTAAACTCTCCTAGGTTCATGGGACCATTCGACAGAGAAAGGAGCTCCGGCTCATCAACTAGCCTTGCCTGCTTTCTTTTGAGGCGATGCAACGATGTTTTTCATGTACCTGTTCGGTATACGTTAGTGATCCTACACATGTGATTGACATGAGTTCCTTGCCGTGTATCGTAATTTAGTGGGAGAGCCTACCTACCGGTGCCAACCGCATTTTAATATCGCAAGATCTCGACAGCTAATACCGAATCCGGTAGATCAGGTCAAGGTCCGCTGGGACAGCTTATAGTACACACCGCATGATCGGGAGGACGATATGATATGCTCTACAAGTCGCATTTTGTTTGATAGATAGACCTATGGTACGGTGGTACTTTATGATATTGTGGCACATTTATTTCAGCATTTATAATGAGAAACTGGGACGAAGTTTAGACCAAGAGGGGTGTATGTAACATCCCCGCCTTCTTAGCCGCACTTTCTAACACTTATTCTTTGAGGACACTTGCCTCACAAGTGATCCGATTTTTATGATGATGAACTTTTTCCTTCATTGTAATGCGTTAAGTTATATTACAGGATGTTTTACTACCTTGAAGTAGACAGGTGCTGCTGACTCGGCTTCTTTGAGTGCGTATTTCGACCTTGGAGGATGCGAGAGATCGAACTCCCTTGGACTGGATTGAGTCGAGGCTAATTGAGTTGTTTCATTTACTGCGATATTGATATGTTGCATGATATTGATTTTATGATATGTTGTTGACATGATCCGACATGATGATTGATGATGCAAGCCGGACGCATAGCCGTCGTAATTCAGACCCCGCCATATGGGGTAAAGGGGCCACACATGAAGTTCTAGAGAGATTGAGGGAGAGGTGATAGATTCCCGCCACAAATTTACCAGCACCCCCGGCCGGTTTGAACCGTAGGTTAACGCATTACCTAGTTTGGAGAGGTGATCCACGACGCCGCGGTAGGGTAGATCGCGGATGTACCACGATGATTCCTGCAGCCGCGGGCCTTATTCCCAGAGTCTTTGGGGTTCTGGCTGTTCACTCCGCTGAGTGTTGACCTGTGGGTTATAGAGTCTACCAATCCATTAAGTCAAATAGTGTATAAATTGGAGCACGGGTGATCCCGAAGGGCACGCCAGCAGCATTGTAAGTCATGAAAGTGGCACCTCAAGCACGCGTGGTAATCCCAGCGGGCACGCTGAAAATTATTATTCAAGTTGGCGAGGGGCACCCTTTGAGCATGTGGTGCATCCCGAAGAGCACATCATATTGGTAAAACAAACGAAATGGTGGCACCCTTTGGAGCACGAAAAGGCCCCGAAGGGCACGCTGTGCATGGATGATGATGATGAGGCAACCTAAACAATCTAAGACCTAACTACCGATAAAAATTTAAAACGACTCTAATTAAATTGTCGCCCTGCCCAAATCAAAACCTGAATTAAAACATCTCTATAAATTGACCAGCCCAAAAGAAAAAGGATCCTACAAAATAAACATAAGCGTGTAAACTAAAACCCTCCTAGTGTGTGAATTAAAGTCTTCTTAAAAAGTAAGGTAAAATAATGAGGGAAATAAATTAAGCTAAACCTCCAGGTCTTTTAAATGATAAAGAAGAAATACAATTTTATTAAAGTGTGGGAGTATAAAAGCTAGAATTAAAAAAAAAAAGATATATATATATATTGAAAGATTAAAAACCGCGATTTATCTTATGCTAAAAAAAAAAAAAACAATAACAAGAGAGAATTAAATAATAAAATTAAAGTAATTTAAGGAGGAATTATGAGCAATTTAAGGAGCAATTCTAATGGTTTACCATGAGCAATTTCTATGAGTAATTTAAGGAGTGATTAAGGAGCAATTTAAGGAATGATTGGCGAGTAAATTTAAGGAGCAATTTAAGGAGTGATTAAGGAGTAATTTAAGGAGCAATTAAAGGAGTAATTCAAGGAGTAATTTAAGGAGGATTTTGGGAGGAATTGAGTCTTTAATTCATTAAAAGAAATTAACTCTTGAGAATCACAGGGATGAGGACACTTGACTCCATGGAGAATGGTTAGAGGTTTGTCATTAAAAAATTAATTAATTAATGATTTAGGAAATTAGGTTAGTCTCAAATTTCTCTATAAAGAAAGAAAAAGGAAGGAAGAAAGGGGAACCAAGCTAGCTTAACGCTATCAGCTCCTAACTGGTGGCTTCTGATGGATTGCTTGTGAGGAGTTGGGTTTATCTCACTTGTGTTGGAGTGGTAGCTCAACCAAGGAGGCGAGCTGAGACGCTAGTCTATCTCCTGTTCTTGTGTGGCCCCTTTGTGGCTCTGGGCCATAAAGCAGAAATTCCCTAGCTGCTTACCGAAGGCACCTAAGGAGCCTGGCCTACGAAATCCTTCACCTCCTTCAACTTAGGAAACTTCCTTTACACAAACTATATCTACATCTTCTTCATACCTGTAGAGAACATCATCATCATCATTGCATTCAAGGACTTTAGAGTAAGCTGTTTCACCTTCATTTAAAATATCCTCGTGATCTTCCTTTGTTCTATTATTACTTGATTCTTTATTTTCACTTAAAATGTTTTCAAAATCACATTTAGAAATAATGCATTCAAGAGTTTTGATGATCCTTACCTTTGATGATCTTGATGGAGTGGTCTCTAATTTATTCTTTCTCTTCCTTTCTTTGATATGTCTCCTCTAGCTTTAGCCATCGACCCCATGAAGTGCATTGTCCCATACCTTCGATAGGGCTTGAGAGTCCACTAAGAATCGTTTTGAGCCAACCATAATTCTTCTTCCTTCCCTTTGAGATGCAAACTTTGACTTGTTCTTCAATCCGAACATATCCACCTATGGTTTCCTTCCAAATAGCTACCCCATTGTCTTCAACACATCTCTCATCTCTTTCCTCCAAGTAGAATAGTTTTCCCTCATCAAGGATTGGAACTTCATCATCCATTTGTAGGTTATGGATATCTCTTCTGCTTTCTTGTTAAGGCTTGTAGTGAAGGCCCACTCTGATACCAATTGTTGGACAATAACCTACCACACTTAGAAGGGGGTCACCGAGTGTAGTCTTTTCCCAAAAAATTCCCTCTTGCAATAAAACTCATCAATTCAGCATTCAACATTTATTCATTACCCATTATATTTGTAGCCGCTATATGTGAACATATATCAGCATATATCATCAACAATTCATCACCACAATGTCATGCAAGAACACAAGATGTATGTACAATTTTCTTTTTTTATTACTTAACTACAATCCTTGGGGTTTATCAAGAACAACTAAATAGAGTGTCTCAGCAGGAACTAGCCTACAGCATTCACTGCATTCAACACTAAACCAGATGAGCAACAACCCTCACTGTGAGTACTAACCCATACCTACAACAAGTATTCATTCCTGAAGACAAACCATGCCCAACCCACCTAAATCTGTATTATAAACAAGTGTATCCAACCATGTAACAAGTATATTCACATCATTTTTAAACTACTCATCAAAAATTACCCATCAATATGTACAAAAATCATCAAATATAAGACCTCATGTAAGTAAAGCAACTCATCACCTGCTTGTCTCAACTATGACTAGTTTTGATTAGTCAACAACCCTAACTTGAAATAATCATAACTTAAAATTGCATCAATAAAGATATGAAACTGATACACAATGTTCTTTTTAATGTTTTTTCTTTTTTGTAATTCCTCCAATTGGTACTACTTGTAAAATCTCATAAAGGAGTTATAGTAAAAATGGTATACCTTATCACCTACTTATTCTAGAGAGCGACCTTAAAGAGAGTGCCCCTTAATAAATATATTTGATGAATGATATGGAAACTATTATAGAGAATAACAGCAGACTCTAATATAGATAAATAATAATTGGTCTCACATAATTTGGATCTGTTATGAAGAATTTATGACGTTTTTACCTAAAAAACACCTGGGGATTTGACTAGTTTCAGGACTAGCCACAAACCCTATTTTTCCACGGAGTGTAACTCCCAAAGTACAATGACCCAAGCTAAATTTTTAACCAAATATACATGGCTATAAGCTTTCACTTGCATAGCAATCTCAATATCTGAATCATTATATAAAAAAGGTGAAAATCGCCAGATGATCCAGAAATAACATACCTCTTGTGGAAAGCACCATCAAAAGAATTTATCCCTTCCTTGCATTTCGACCTTCTTTTCTTCAATTTCATCAGAATTTTGGATTAGATATCCTCGGTTACCTCAGTCACCTATAGATCTCATCCTCAAGTGTTCCACACCAAAAATTCCTAAGAAGCTCTCCATCAATACTCCAAAATATATTCCCACAAGAAGCTCTCCATTGATCCACAAAAGGATTTCGATCTACAAGAGACCATTGCTATCTTATTTATACTTTCATCCTTAGGTAAATTAAATCATTTTAATTAATTTTAACATATATTTAGTCACTTAACTGCATTTCATTTGAAGCTAACCACATTTCATAAATAGAAAGTTCTCCAATACTTTAACATTTAAATATTCCTTCTTGATTTTGTCACTCTCTCTGATTATTTAAATAATCCACCTTGAATTTATATCACTTTAATTTATCATTTAAATAATATTAACCCATTTCTAGGTCACTTAACCTATATTTTCCCATTTTCCTTTTAGGGTTAACCACTTTCCATAAATATTTCTTCTTGATTTTGTCAATTACTTTATCATTTCTTGATTTTTGTCACTTCTCTTGATTATTTAAATAATCCAATCTTGAATAAATACATAACCTTACTTTGTAATACTTAACCTATTTTCCTTATTTTAGTTAACCACTTTCCATAAATATTCCTTCTGATTTTGTCACCTTATTTTATCATTTCTTCTTAGGTCACTTTGACTCTTTGACTTTGGGGGGTTTCAAGCCTCATGTGAGGGTCCTTCATCTTCTGCAGGCCATAACTCTCAAAACACTCTAGGGGACATTCCACATACCACCAAAATGGTATGACAAGCACCATCCATCTAGGATAGTTTCACCAACAATTCTCTTGATCTTCATCTCATTATTCCTCATACAAGCATGGGTCCTCCTAACCTTTCTTCTAGGGATAACTCAATCCATAAAGCATCTTCCCAAGTGGAGGGTTTACCATAAGGCAACTACTTTGGAGTTCATCCACCAGCATGGTCAATCATGATAAGACAATCTAGGATAGCAAGGTCCCTCCAACCATTCTTCTAGATAACTCAATCCACAAAGCTGCCTTCCAGTGAGGTTTTTCACCATAAGGGGGACCACTTTGAGTTCATCCATTTGTGCACCTTATCAATCATGATAAGACAATAATGAGTCATCTATACATTTTTCCAACAATGCATCATATACCAATGGAACCACATCGATCCATCTTCATCATGTATCAATGACAACTCATTCATCCATCTTCATCTATGCATTCTCATCAAGGACAATACATATTATATTACATAAATCATCAATCAATCAATCCTTTGACATCAATAAATCACTTGATATCAATCAATCAAACCATTGGCATCAATGACAACATGATCCAACAAGTCTGTTGTGGATGTTGATAAGTCCGAACATGAGTGCCTGCAACCTATCCAAGCTACAACACTCCTCCTTAACTAGTTTGCATATCCAACTCAAATATGGCTTGCACACTTCGAGGAGGTTGTTAGTTGATGGTATGACATAATCCCTAGAAAAATTGTTAAATTGTAGGCTCTAAAAATGATAAATCCTCCTTGATATGATCAATATTATGTGTTAACATCTGGCTCCACGGGGGATGGCATGTCCCTGTGAACTACCAACAACATGTAGTTATAGTGCCTTATCGATTCCATCTCTATCCACAAAACCTATATGCATGAGTGCACCTCTGATCCTTATTAAAAACTGAGAACATTATCACACTGAAAGAAAAAAAAACACTGCAAACCAAATGCAAACAAAAGGTTTCATTCAAATTGAAAACCAAATGCTTGCATGGCAAACTTATTTATATACATTCCTACTCCTAACTGCTGAAAAATTGAACTTTCAAATATATACAAATTTTCTCAGTAACCATACAAATAACTTTGTGACTGCATTATTTTCATCCTCATCTCGTCGACTGAGCACTAAGTAACAATAGAGAAATAATGACAACCACACATACTTCCTTGAAAAATCATACTTACAATCCAGGAACATTTTTCTTATGATGACAACAGCTGGAAATCTTTTGATGCAAAACATCTCCATATAGATAGTGACAAGATCTTGAAATCCATACAAAACTTGTTGTGGCTCATCAATGAATTCCTCCTTGGATGATTCAAGCATGGGTTGTCTTGAAAACCGTTGCAATATATTTCCACTCTTTTCACCAATTTCCAGTGAATATTGGTGAATATGAAATGGGATCTCAAGATCTATAGCTAGGACTAGATCATTTTTACATTTCTAATAATCAAGTTGAAAATGAGAGTTATAAACAAGTAGTGTATCAGAGACATGTTTATTTGCTTCTAGTCCATCTTCTTGTGAAGGAATATTATAATGAATATCATTCAAAACCTCTTGATCATCATGAAAAGTACTTTATTCTATGGAAAATTATTCATCACAAGTATGCTTTCTGTGACAAGAAAAGTCTTTACAAAGTAAAGAAAACTCACCACAACATTTTTCATAAAGATTTTCAACAAAAAAATACTCATAAAAAAAATTAAAAGAAGCATGAAAACATGTCAAAGAGTTGATACTAGCAATTGGACGAGATCGACACCAGTCACGAGCTATTCCCTCTAATGATTACATGAGAATCTTGATATGAACATCCTCATGCATGATTTGAAATCAATGAATAAAATCATGGAAATCTAGCAAGTGTTCAGCTGGTACTTCCCAATATTCTCCTCTAAATATGGGAAGGCAACCTTCCCATTCATCTCTACTAGGCACTGGATTTGGAAAACCAACTATATTTGAAAAATCACAGAAAAAATACCTCTGAGCTAGGATCTTTTCCATTTCAAAATAATGGAGTTTCCAATAGATATCTAAATAGTGGAATCTCCATGGTGAAAGATAAGTAGTCTAAAAGTGTCTAGCTTCAGTTCACCATCCAAATCTAGATCTAATAATCATAGTTCACCCAGGGAAGGTGCCTTCATTTTCATTCCCCAGTATGGTCGCCAAAAAGTTTAGCACTAGAAGCCACACCTAGACGGTTGTAGGTGTAAGCCTACTTCCCATCAGAATATAAATGGATTAAATGGTTTGATTAGGTGGATCAACAAGACTAGGAAAGAAAGGGAAAGGGAAACAAAATGTCTACAAAGGCATTCCATTGGGCATGGAGTCATAACATCCTATAGATCAAATACAATCAAACTGTATATCAGACAAAGACATATATAATGATGAGTAGAAGCATGGTGAATATGGAAAAAGGAAGAAAATCCATTATACACAAATCGTTTATGCAAACATATAAATATTGTTTAAACAATGAACAATTATTTAATGGGCATGCTACAACAGATCCTCTGTTCTTGATGAATCCATCAATCAATGGCAAGTATAATCCTCAAAACTTGCAATATATTCAAGAAATAATATGACAATGAAATGGGGAAAAAAAGAATACAATATGATAACAGCTCTCATGAATCTTTAATGGAAGAAAATGGCATTACAAACAGGCCCTCATGCTTACAAATAAGAAACTAAAACTGCTCCTCCAACTCTCTCCTCTCTTGAATCATGAATCCAACCCTTTTCTCATAAAAAAACCATTTCATTTATAGTGAATAATCTATATCTACCCTAAGGAGGTAGAAACAAAGGATTTACATAGGATCCTCCTCCATTTAGGAGTCTTGTTACAAAAGATTCCAACAAAAACCTAACAAATTCCTATTTTTTGGGATTTTGTCTATGATGATAAATGCCTTTTGAAACAGGTCATTCTGATTGATATTGAGATGGAAAACATGTCCCTCATGTCCAAAAAACTCCTAGGATACCATTCAAACCTTTCTTGATAGGTAAAAATATCCAAACAAGGCAACTATCCAACAACTATGCAAAACAGAGAGTTTGTAGCGCTAGTTTGTAGCGCACTGGTGTTTTAATTATATCTCTTGAATTAAAAACTCGGTTAGGATGAAATTTGGACAACACATCAATGAAATTATCATTATCCTCCACAAAACATTTCAGAAAAACCCACATCACCATTTTGGAGTTATGATCAAATGTTTAAAAGTAGATGCTACAGGAAATGAGTTCACAAGGCCCCTATCTATCAGTTCACAACGCCAAAAAGAAAAAATATCCAAAACCACTTTCTCGACCTTCAAACAAGATGAAAACCCTCATGGAGTACCTTATGGTCCTAATTATATTGTGGATGTTGATAAGTCCGAACATGAGTTCCTACAACCTATCCAAGCTACAACACTCCCCCTTAACCAATTCACAACGCCAGTTCGCAGCACCAACTCAAATATAGCTTGCACACTTCGAGGAGGTTGTTAATTGATGGTATGAAATAATCCCTTGAGAAATGGTTAAATTGTGGGCTTTGAAAACTATATATACTCCTTGACATGAGAAATTGTATTTGTTAACAATACCTTTCCAATGAGCTATAGTGCACCCCAAACGAAGATCATATCCCAAAGTTATGCCCCTGGGAAGTTGATCCACCAAACTACCCAAAACGGGGTCCACAAAATTGTTGGATTTTGATCTTCCAGGGTTAGGGTTTTGGATTTTCTTTATGTTAAAAATTCCTTTAGATATTTATTGTAACCATCTTCTTGCGAATGCAAGTAGCGATCACATCTCTTCTCAGAGATAAGCTGCCACCAATCTAGCGATTCTTTCACTCTATATTTCTATAGTTTTGTACATTTCGCTCATTAATAGAAATTGTGTATTACTTTATCTCTGTGTTTATGGTTGTATCTCTAATATATTTATGTTATATTATTGGATATCTGAGATATCTCTGTACAATTATTTATTATATCTCCGCTCTCATTTCATGTCGAAAATAATCTGGATCAGTGGTATGAGAGAAGGTTGCACTTGATCGTTTTTCAATGCATCTCCCCGACGAGGTATGAGTATATCAATTTGGGTCTTGAGCTTGTCTCTCTTGAGGAAAATCACTCTCACACACCCAAGAAACCATCCATGGCGGAAGAAAATAAAAATAATGAAGCATAATATTTTATTAATCTATTGCTTGAGCAAGCTCTGATGCGATAGAGGGACGAAATGATGGAGAATTTTTCCCACATTCTTCATTTCCTGCAGATAACAACAGACACATCTTCATCAAGAGACCACTTTGGAGTCACCTCACCTTTCAAGGTACAATTTAATTTTGATATTCCTGTATTTGAAGGACAGATAGATGCGGATGCTCTGGAAAATGGTTAAATCTTCTAGAATGTTATTTATATGTTCATAATTTCTCCGACAGGGAAAAGATCACCTTCAAACTCCTTAAGGATCTCCCCCATGTCAAACAATGGTGGGAAACTTACTAGGAGAAAAGTTCCAGAGAAGAGTCTGGAATATATGGGGCCGAGCCCACTTGGTATTTTTTTGTGGATGCGGTCAAGGAACAATATTACCCCGTTGGAAATTGTGACAACCAATACTTGAGATGGACCACACTAAAGCAAGAGAGGGGCCAAGCAGTGCCAGAGTTCAGCAATACCTTCCATACATTGCACACCAATCTAGGTATCAAAGACTTTGAGCGACATTTGGTTCTGAAATACCATAGGGATCTACACAGATACATCCAAACTAAAATGTATTTGCTGGACATCTCATCACTGGGTGTTGCTTATCGATATGTTGTTAAAATCGAGAAGAAATTTAAGCACCATAACAAGCGAGAGTTTGGTTCTACAAATACACAACAACCAAATTATGGTAAAGAAGACCCTAACAATCAACCTTCAGAAAACTAATCCAATCCACATGAAAAGAAGGGTAACAAAAAGACGAATAAGGACACTAGAAACGATGTGATTTCCAAAACATCCCCTAGCACAAAACCAATGAATGTATCTCAAAACAATCATTGGTGGCCAATATTAAAGACAAGGAGTCGAACCCTGATTCAAAATTTGATTCAGAAAATACTGGTAGAAGACAAAGCATCGACATAGATCCCATTGTTATTGTCACGACCATAGCAATTCAACCAGAAGAACCAATAGATCTAGAAGAGGGGGAGCTCCTTTTTCATTCACAGATGTGGGTGAATGGGACCTTGTTACATTTTATTGTTGATAGTGGAAGCCACAAGAACCTCATCTCAGGAGAGGTTGTCAAACAATTGAGATTGTTGACAACACCACATCTGCATCCATACAACATCGGGTGGCTTCACTAGGGATGAGATCTTCATGTCAACCAGTGATGCCAATTTTCATAGGACATCCATCCCTTCAAGGATGAGGTATTATGTGATGTTGCCCCGCTATATGTATGTGGTTTTCTCTTGGGCCAGCCATATATGTGGAAGCACTGTGTTATTTATGAGTCTCGACCTCATAGTGTCATTGTTACTCTGGAGGGTCATATCTACAAGATACTAGAGGCAGTTCATACTACTATCCCACCTAAACAGTTTCACAAGTTAGTATCTCATACTACAAAATTTAGTTTCTTCACAATTTGTTCAAAAGGTGAACAAAAGGAAACTACAACCACTACAGCCTTGGTCCAAGCACCTTCTATCCAACAGAAGCAGGTTGACAAGATTGTAGCAAAGCATAAAGATTCCTTCTACACATAGGAATCTCATGTAGCCATAAAGGTTAAAAATGTCCAACCCTTCCAACCACAGGTTCATGACAACCTTCAACAAGCTAAGCAACACAACTTCTCCAACAAGGAAAGTAGCTCATCAAGATGCAGATTCAGTAAATGCTTTTGTCTCTCCCCTAGGAACTCAATGCCGATACAATTGATTCCTAAGGATGGAGGATTGATACAAGTGAATATTGGTGGCCACTCACCTATTCCATGTGGCTCAAAACAATCTTCTGGCAACTTACTATTCTTAGCAGTTTTTCGGTTTCTAAATTTCCCGGGCCATTTTGAGGGCTTAAACGAAGTTTTTCCAGGATTGAGCACCTCAATCATAACCAAAGGCTCTAATTGAGCCCCAAAAATGAATATTCTCGATGATACCTTTCCAATGAGCTATCTTGCGCACCAAACGAAGATCGTATGCCAAAGTTACACCCCGTGGAAGTTGATACACCAAACTACCCAAAACGGGGTCCACAAAACTGTTGGATTTTCATCTTTTGGGGTTAGGGTTTTGGATTTTATTTATGTTAAAAATTCATTTAGAGCCTAATTTTAACCATCTTCTTGTGAATGCGAGTATCCATCACATATCTTCTCAGAGATAAGATTCCACCATTCTAGCAAGTCTCTCACTCTGTATTTCTACAATTTTGTACATTTCGCTCATTAATAGAAATTGTGTATTACTTTATCTCTATGTTTATGGTTGCATCTCTGATATATTTATGTTATATTATTGGATATTTGAGATATATATGAATATTTATTTATTATATCTCCGGTCTCATTTCGTGCCGAAAATAATTTGTATCACCAATGCTTCTGCAAATTCATAGACCGACATCATGTTTGCACCAATGAAGGCATTAAGGGAAGATGTTGCATGTATTGCATTCTATTTAAGATCTGGGCCTACTTTCCACTTAATGATTCTTTTATATGTTTCTTGGCTTGTCTCTTATCCTTCTCCTTTTCTTTTTGTTGTTATTCTCTCAATAGCCTTGGTCTTGTGGATGCAATAGTAATCACCTACAACTACAAAAACAGATTCTATTCCAAGTCCTGGAGATGTGAATGAAAGGTTACCTGGGATTGCTTCCATAGGATTACATTCTTCTATTGGAATCATGACCATATGTTTGCTAGGATTTGTCACTATCGATTAGTTCAATTGTTTAGGTTCCTTTTTCTATGACTTGGAAGCATTTCTTCTCTCCTCTTCCTCTTTCTTTTTTCTTTCCTCGTCTTGAGTGGGAAATGAGGCTTTCTCTTTATATTCATTTCTCTTCATCTGAATCTATTTATCTTTTTTAGCCTTGGTCTCCCTCTCTTTGTTTTTTTTCTTCTTCCCATTTTTATTCTCTGCAACTTGGTCTTTTCCTTTGATTTTGTTCGGTTCAACTTGTTTTTTTTCATCCTCTGCCTTTTTTCTCTAGTGGCACTTCTCCTCAGCGTCATCATCCTTTATTAATATATCTACATCTTTGTTTCTCAATTCCATTTATTTGGCTTCTTTCTTCTCCTTAACATGTTGGAGTAGTGCTTTAAATTTCTCTTTTACCAGAACCGTGTCTTCATCTTACTCTTTCTGAAGTTCCTCTCTGGCTTGTTCACTAGGCATCCTGTGCTAGCTTGAAAATATTTATATGCTCATATATTAAATTCTATGGATCATGCCCTTTATTTCTCCCAGTACACAAACATATCTCTCTTAGAGCTTCAACTTCTTTCTTGGCACATGGTTTATTTCATAGAGAATACCCACCTATGTGGAGTGGAAAGATTGGCCAATAATTTTTGTACTTCTCCGAAAAGTAGGAAGTGACTCCTTTTTCAATCATATGATGGGCTATTTATCTTACTAATAGTTTACCGGGTACATATTTGGATAGTATATTTGGTGGCCATGTGCCTCCATATATCCTAACGTAGGTATAGTACTTCCTCATATTCCAATCTCCTATTTCTTGTAAGGTTTTAATAGCTCCTAGAGATATTCTATGTGAGTAAAAAATGAAAATATATTTGTATAGAGAGCCCATAAGTAGTCACAAATAACATATAATTTTTATTTATAGTTTACCTCCTAGAATTGTGTATAATATACATGAATCGGGGGCTAGTTTGGCTTCCAAGACCAATTGAAAGTAGTAAATTTATGAGAAACACAAATTGCATCAATAACGTATGTGGTCATGTAGAAGATAGGGTTTTTCGTCCCTTGGTCTTCCCAAGTTTAATTTATGATGATGAAGGATAAAATGTTGGCCCAGTTAAAATATCGTCCCATCTTGGCCACTGTGTAAGCCATAAAAAACCACTCCATCCTGAAATGAGTGTTGGTTTCCTCTCCATAGAGTCTACAGATAATCACATTTAGGATTATGTATGGATAATTCAGGTACTTTATAGGAATATATCTTTCCCCTAACTTTACTAACCATTCATCGTCGATGAACTGATCTTCCATCAATGTTTCGAAGTCCTTATGCTTAACTCCAAACTTATCCAGAAATGATTCATCTAGTGTTATCGTAGGCTCTGTTGTTTTTTATCTGACTCTATTGTATTCTACCTTTAGAGATGCGATTGGAACACCAAATGAATTGACTGTCATGATTGTTTCCTTTTACAAGTGGGTGAAACACCATTGTGCAACATCATTATAAGGGAAAAGAACTAGGTGAGAGGCTACAATGTGAATGCTACTCCTTCGGATGTTTCTGTATTCATCGATGTCTTCATCGTCAGAAGGGTAATCTTCATTCTGGAACATGTCATATATCTCATGGTATATTTCATAATTCTCCCTTTCATTGAAACTACTCATGTCTGTAAAAGTGAGAGAGTCTGGACCTAAAATAAGGATGGGCCCAACAAATTCACGGTTCATTTATTTTCTGGTCATAACTCTAGACATATTATCACCTATTGGCTTGATATCGTCAACACACAATGTAATTTACCTAGATTTTACAGTATCAACGCTTACACTTTCGTAGGTTTTACACGTAAAGAAATATATCAATTAGGACTTAAAAATATTGTTGTATTTTATTGATTTTCCCCAAACCCTATGTAATTAATGTTAAGCACATTACAACTCCGACTTATTCATATTTGTATAATCCTCCATTAATTTCCTTGAAGAAAGTTTTGTGCTTGTTATTGTTGATGTATCATCAGAGGTGTGCGGTAGGGAAGGGAGAAAACGTTCTTCGATCATGTCATTGTCGAGGAGTGATCACTTCAAAACTCTTGAACTTAAGGCTATATTTTGATGATGATCACTTTTTATAATAATTGTTTACCCTTGAAAGGCATGTTAAAGGTACCAAGGTATTATAATTTTCTTTCCTTGTTATGCATGCACTTATGTTATTAAATTAAATGGGTTATTATATGTTGTTTAAGAGGAAGGTTGGTTTTACAAGGTTATGATGTTGTCGTCGGAAGATGTTTGAGATGGGTCATGCTCTGGGAGGTTGGTTCCCGACAACGAAATCTTGGGTAGTGTTGTCGTCGGAAGATTTTAAATATAGCACAAAGGGTGGCCTCATGACTTCTCGAGACGATGAAAAGTTGTTCATTGAAAATGCGAACCAATGAAGTAACACCATATCATGCATATCATGTACAACCAAAAGGTTTCATTGCATTATAGTGTATGGTTGTATTAGGAGAAATTTTATACATGGTGCAATAGTTAAATTTAGAGAGGGTTTAATGGTTCATCTCTTGTTGACATGTATGCATCGGAAAATGACTTGTTAGAGTTAGGATGTTGTTGTCGGGATATTTTTCAAGGAGGTGCACCTATGGATGTTATGCCTGTTATTTTCCTGACAACAATATGAGATTTGATTTTAAAAGGGAAATATTGGTTAAAGATATTCATAGGTGCGTATGTTACAGGATGTGGGGTCCACCTGTTATGACAGGGTCGTGGGAAATACCATAACCAATATCTTTTAGACATGTCATCATGAAAGAGAGGAAATATGGAAAATAACATATATCTTTTCATGGTACATACTTCATCGTCGACCCAAGAATAAATTCTTTATGTGTGTATCTCTGTTGCACTCTCTTGACGAAGACATTGAACAAGTATCATCATTGGAAGAATTGGATGGAAGGTTAATATCGTATAACTTCATAGAGGGGAGGGGCCAATGATTCTTGAGCGGAGTAATATGGGTAGAGGCTTTTGGGAACATTATTATAGAAGGGATTCCAACAAAAGAGATTAATATCCTTATGGTGAGGGAGACCAAAGGGGAATCAATCAATGTATCACATATATGTTAGGTGGATATTACCTCAAACCAACTTTGAAAATTATGCATAGAGATTAGTCTTATGAATGAATAGCTAGTTGGATAGTAGTGATTAGTACCTTGCAAAAATTTTAGTTGGCGGGGGTACCCACTAAATTCATGAGTTTTAGTGGGTTGTTGTAGATGCCACAATAGGTGGTTGGAAACAAATTTAATTTTTGAGCATCATAAGTATAATCATAGTCGTGGCATAGCACATAAAATTCAAAAATAATTTTTTTTGGGTCTTCAATTATCATACCATGAAAGTTGGGCAATGTTGAAGGTGGTATGCTCTTCATCTGGACTATGACTATTGGATCTAAAATTGGAAATCCAAATTGATCCTAAATAGTCAATGTTAATGTATTCTCTTTTCTTTCTTTTCATTCTTGTATCTCTTCCTATTCACCTCCAGGTCCTCTTTCCTCTCCATCTTGACCACCAAATATTCCAAACATGTTTATGTGCCTGAGATGTATTCATTCCTCTGATGAGGCAAGGAATTTTGGTTCCTGAATAGGATTTTCTAAAAGTGTAATATATGGCTGACCACTGATTATGTTTTCCTCCCGAGGATTGGATGAGAGTATGACAACTTCTTGTGATATTTCTAGAAGATTTTCTGATTTGGAGTTCTACCTTCTCCGACCTTTGCTTTTCATTTTGTTTGTGTGGTCACAATTCTTCCATATCCTCCTCCTCTTATAAGTATACTTGCAAATGGGTTAGCTGATGGTGTGGCTCTTACAGTACCACGTGATGGAATGGGTGAATTGGTGGTTGTTATACTCTTACCGCTAGTAAATCTAGCTCTAGGATCTCTACATCTATTCATGCATTCTACTTAACATGATTAAAATGGTTGAAGAGAGACTCTTTATAGCTCTACTTATAGTGAATGTGTAGGTTCTTAAATCTTATCTTACTATCTCTCTTACCATGCATTCATTCCTATATGCATTTAAATGATAAAAAAGAAAAACAAATTCCTTTTTGTACTTCCCCGATAACGATGCCAAAATGTCAGCCAATTCAATTGAGTGATATTTTATACATTAAATTTATCAATATGTGATTCATAAACTTATGAAGTCCATGAAAAATATATGCAAGACTTGTTTTATAACCTATTTCTAAATGATTACTATGCAAAATCAAAACTATTCATTGCTTGATTGTAGAAATCAAGTTGTTGCTTAGCTACAGAAAACATAGTAAATGGAATATTAAAGAAACAAATTTAATGAGAAACTATAGAAATTATTCTAAGCACTTGCAATAGAATTACAGTCTTTCAATCATATTGTTCAATCAAGGTTTCTGTAATTACAATAAAACAATCTTTATTCAGTCAAGAATTTCATGCCACAATATTTTTGTGTGTTAAAAACAAGAATCATAAATGAAATGGAAAAACTTTGCAAGAAATGAAATAACATAAATCAAACTCACACAGTTGATAAATTTAAATAAAACTAATTGAAATTGAAGGAACACACTCCTCACATAGGGGGGCGTCCTGGCTTGGTGGACGTTGCTCAAGAATTCTACAAAACTGAACTTATGTAATTAAAACGCATAACACATGAAATTGACAATTAACCAAAACTTTATATTAATGTCAAATCAACAATATAACATTATAGAGGTTCAATATCATATCAAATATGTCTCTTGAAGTTTCTCATGATCGATATTTATACATTACAAATGGTATTGTTGAGATCCAAAACCCATGAATCCTTACAAAAAAATTATCTAAAAAATAGTGCACATGCGTTTACAAATTAGATCTGGAATATTTGTGGTTGAATGTTGCATGAATTTCTCCTATTTGGTATCATTTCCCCCTCATGGTTGATTTGGCATTGATTTAGCTCAGGTACCCTGCCACTTTCATTATGCATTGACCAGAACTTTGACATCGCTCTTGTGATGAGTTGGAAGACTCTTGATCTTGTATAATAAGAGAGTGAGCATTTAGTGATGATTTGAATCATCTCCAAGTCACAATATCATCCTAGAATGCACACAACCATATAGAATTCTAATTCTTCTATAGAAATAACTAGCAGCTACAAAAATATTTAGGTTGCTACAAAATCTATGATTAATTATTAACATAATAAATTTTTAAACTAATTTGCATAAGGATGAAAATATGCTAGAATGGGCAATTTTACATTAAATATCCTTCGATATACAAATCATGTAGCTTAGAGAGATAATCATGAAAAAACAACTAGTAATGGAGTGTAGGATAGTTCATAGGCATAGGTTTTAGAGGGAATTTTGAATAAGGAAGTGCCAAAAAGAGTATAATTCAAGGACCCATAACTTCCACTAAAATAATCAATGTGGAAGGCATACTACATATCATTTTTTTAACCTCTCTTTAGTATTTGGAGAAACCTTGGGAGTTTTATTCATGCGCACATACTATGGTTTCAAAAACATAACTTCAATACTCATGGCCTTGTAAAAACACCATACAATTTTTGTAAAACTAATTCCAATAACCATGGCTTGGTATAAAAATGATCTACTAATAAGAATACAATAGTTTAAAATGAAACACTATGCTTATCATCCAACAACCATTTAAGCATTCAATTTATTACTTACCAGTAATTGAAACAAAAAATATGAATTTTAGGGTGAGCTTGTCTACAATATGTTCTTGCTAATCCAATGCACCATTTTTATTTATTTTTATTTTAGCATAGAAATCCTTGACAAAAAATCATAATGCAATAAGGTTATCAATAGCTAGAGAAAATCATGAGCCCTAAAAAAAACTTATTTTGTAGTAACCTTTGATAGAAACTTTCAACTTTTATTTCTATGATATGATCTCCAATTACATAATTGGTTACGAGTGTCAATGATCTATTCAAGAGAATTATGAATCCTATGTTTTAAATGAATTTATCATGTTCAATAAATTAAGAAACTTCAAAATGTAGGGAGTAAAGATATACACAGATAGTAGATCCTTGCATGCATAATTTGATTTTCTTTGTTCATAGTTTACTTCAATTTTAAAAGAGGCAATGTTAGCACATTCCAACAAAGAGGTTTCATTATATACTATAGGAAATTGAAAGTACATATGAATTCATCAGTTTTTCACTCTAAGTAAAATAGGTTGTAGTATCATACAATGTACAACACCCATAATCCATGTCCCTAAAATATATGAGTAGCCTTCTTTCCATGAGCAACCCAACAAATATTCTAGCACTTTGTTTTGTGATGCATAGTATTCTACTTTAACTCGAAGATTGATAATTTTCATGTATAAGCCTCTCAATATCTCCATCATGAAGTTTTGAGGAGTTATTCCCTCATAGTCTATTCTCTTTTTAAGAAATATCATAATGAAGATATATAGCCATATTATAGCACTTTGTTTTGTAATGAATAGTCTTCTACTATAGCTCCAAGCCTGATAATGTTCATGTCTAAGCCTCTCAATATCTCCATCATGACGTTTTGAGGATTTATTCCCTTAGAGTCTATGCTATTTTTAAAATATATCACAATGAAGATATATATCCAAGAAGTTTCTCTACATCTAAAATTTGTGATCCAGATTTTATAAGCAGAATGAAATGAAAACAAATTATTATTATTATTAACACAGAAACACAAAGAAAAATAATAGAGATACAATAAAATTTGCTTCTATTCAATAAGGAAATATGTTGAAACTGTAAAATGCAGACTGAAACAAGTTTGCTAGAATGGTGACAGATTATCTATGAGAAGAGATGTGATGGCCGCACTCATTCGTAAGAAGATGGTTACAATGAGTGTTACACCTGAAATTTGCGCACCTAGGTACCTCGCCCTAAGTGTCGTAAAGTGTCGTATAAGTGTTGCATACACCTTGACACCATGGAATAACCTATGTCACAATCCCTAGTCAATGTGGAGGAGGGATATATTACATGAAGGAAAAAATACTAAGTACACATGAATTCTTATTAATATTCATGGAAAAGAAATTGATTAAGTGAGAGAATCAACTGCACATGAATTATTATTA
>SNQJ01S0050446.1:20226-42705 GCA_010110895.2 Picea sitchensis | reverse complement strand
TCTTTTATTTGTTTTATTTGTTTCTTTTAGGACTTTTAGATTGGCTAACGAAGCCATTAAACTTGTCGGAACGAGTCACACCAAATGACTTGGGTTATTTAGACAACCCCAGACCAGACTCGTTCTTCCAGTTGACGGATGGTCATTTTCTCCCATCAACAAATGGCACTAGAAGGAGGGACGACTGACAAGATGGCCTTGTAGGAGCCTTTATTTCGAATGTATTCAATTTCCCCATGGCTCCCCANAGTTAGTTCTTTTATTTATTTTATTTGTTTCTTTTAGGACTTTTAGATTGGCTAACAAAGCCATTAAACCTGTCGGAATGAGTCACACCAAATGACTTGGGTTATTTAGACAACCCCAGACCAGACTCGTTCTTCCAGTTGACGGATGGTCATTTTCTCCCATCAACAAATGGCACTAGAAGGAGGGACGACTGACAAGATGGCCTTGTAGGAGCCTTTATTTCGAATGTATTCAATTTCCCCATGGCTCCCCAAATCCCTGTGTGGGAACATGCTTTCCACTTCTCACTACTAGTTATTCCCAACAAGACAACTAATCTCTTTTCATAACTCACCTTTGATGGTGAAGGGAACAGATTTGCAGTAGACCATATTTCTAATTTTTTTTTAAGTGTTTAATATATAAGATCACCGATTCTAATGTTACATGCAGATTGTTAGCTCTCACTTTCTGAGGTCGGGTTAAAAGTTGGTTTGAATCTTTTCTGGCTAATTCTATTCATTCTTTGTCTAAGTTTGTATTTGAGGTTTTATCAGATTTTAGCAACTACGATTATGATGAATTAAGTGAATAATTAAGTTGCTTAAGGAAGGAAAATGGTGAATCATTCAATGGTTTTGCAATTAGACTCATTCATGTTTGTAATAGATTCCCTTTGAAAGAAATGCCATTTTTTAATGATTGGTTTGAGTATCTCATTTCTCTCTCAGACAAGCAAGATCAATTAATGGTTAACCAATCTGAATTGAGCACTAACACTCAATCTCAAGATGGTTCAAATTTTCATGTTGATCTTGAAGATTTTGAAGCACCACAATCTTTGTCAAATTCTTTCATTTTTGCAAATCATGAGCAACATCATCTTTTACAAAATGCAATTGTCACCTCTAATCATTCTTTGTCGACAATGTCTCCTCCTGTTGAAGAAGGAACCTCGGCTTTAAAAGACGAAAGTTGTCACACTCTCATAGATTTTATAATTGTTTCTAAAGTAAAAGAGGCCGACTGTAAAGGTGATAATCATGTGGACGATAAATCTTCCCCTAATTTAGTTGAAAAAATCCATGATCAATCAATAGGAGACAAAATCATTAGTTAGGCTATTAATCAACCTTCTATCTCTAGTGATTTTCTCTCAATTTTTCCCTTACATAATGAACCAAATTGTCTCTTAGAAACTGTCTCGTATTCTTTGAAAGAGAATACAAAAGAGGTTGATCAGTTTATACAAGGATAAGGGACAAAACTAGATTTTGAAACACATATACATGTCATTTCAAGAGATGCATTCCATCTCCTTAATTCTTCTACATATTATTCCTTGTACCCTGATATTTTTTATCCTAATGTTGTGCAGTTGCATGTTCCATATTACCTTGGAGAGAATTCAACATTATATAATCAAGTACAAAGAGATTACTGAATAGAAGATAAAGAGGGAAATAATTATGCCCATGAACATATTAGTTTTTATTCTCATCAATTATTTGTGGGTAAATCAAGAAATGATTTGAAAGAGTCCTGAATTGCATCTTCCATTGATACATCCCAATTTGTGTTTCGAGAAGGATCTAAATTTTTCCACGATCAATTATTTGAGGTTGAAAAATAGAATCGGCCAAATATTCCTACCAATGATGTTTTATCAGTTGTTCCATCTAGTTCACCTCAAATAGTCAACCTTGAAATATCTAAGCTCAATGCAAAGTTTCAAGAGAATGAAACACTTATTTTCCGATCGAAAATCATGATAAGTTCTCGCCATATTGATCTGACCTTTTTACGGGATTCTTTCCTTGATAGTCTAATACTTTATTCTCGGGAGAAATATTTGTCGCATGCGAATTCGTTCAAACAATCCCATGTCAGTACTTGCATGTATCATGATAGTATTGTAGATTGGTTGGAGTATTCATATCTCGAAACGTTTCTAGGGAATGGTAAGATTATCTTCACTTTATTTAGAGATCAAGGAGGTAACCTCAACACACTCACTTTATATCCTTCAGATGGAGAAAATATGGAATGAAAGGAAAATTGTCAGGAGGATGGGGCACTTCGGTTTAGGCCGATGGTTATGTCAGGTCCCCATAACTCTCACAAGTTTCATAATCTCATTTTTTCATATTTTTGTAACCCATATAATGACAAAATCACCGAATGGCTAGAGGATTCATACAACAAGAATGTTCAAGGGAATGGTAAGATCATGTTTGCCTTGTTTTTAAATGATGATGACAAAGGTGAGTATGATATGTTTTTGTCATTTTTTGATATACTACCATTCTTGTTAGTAATATGTTATTTTATTTCTACTGTAGGATTGGTGTTACTCCGATGGCTACATTGGAAGCATGACTTCACGTAGTATTCTAAATTATTTAGTAGTTAGAATAGGTTTAGGAGTAGGTTTTATTTTATATTTATTTCTCATTTTTTCTCTTTGTAATAATGTAGTCATGAATACAAGTGGGCGCATCAAGAGAATCATAATATGACTATTGTCAGGGAAGTCCGCTTGATCCTTTTCTCTCTGCTTTTCATTGAATATTTCTTTTCAAAGCCGCAATATTATTATGAAAATTTTAAATGGAAAGTAAAGAGATGAATAAATCTAAACTATAAATTCAACCCTGACCCAAGGTACCACGAGTAGGAATGCATTCACATCGATGAGGATTTTTCTATTTTCTTTCAGTTTCTCAAGAGATATTTCGCGTGACGTTTTCAGATCCACCTTTGTACATATTTTTTTCTTTTTTGATCTACTTTTGTTTTCTGATTTTTGTTCTTTCCATTTTTACTTGTTTTCACTGCTTCCTGGTTAAACTTATGTTTGTGTCACCTTTTAGTTCAAGGATGAAAACCAAAATGCCTCATCTTAAAACAATAGTCAAGGTCTGTCAGAGCATAAATTGTTGTAATTTCCTAAACACAGACTAGTTAAAGAATTTTTTCTGTTCAGAATAGATTTCATGGTTTCACTTTATAATTATGAGCATACATGACTATCATTAAAAGCTCTTTATGCTATCCCTTCTTTTAAAGAAAGGAACTCAAGGATGCCTTCCTGTCCTCGAAAAATTAGTTTCATCAGTAAACTATTTTCAGATCATAATGAAGGTTATCAAGAAGAAATTTAAAGGTTGGAAAATAACAAGTGTTCTAAAAACTGGAATTTTTAGCATCACCCTGCTCTTCTGAATATCTTTTAATTTATACCAAATTTGTAAACAATCTCTCGAGAGTTGTGGGAAGTGTTTGTAAACCCACTGGGATACTGAACATGTCTGTTGGCAGTGGGTAAATGCATGCATGATGCCAAGACAATTTCATCGGGGTACTGAACAGGCTTGCTGGCAGCGAAGCAATGTCGGGTTCAAGAAAATTATTAGGTATAAAATTTTGATATTGGTTATAAGTGCCTTTCATTCTGAATTGAAATTCTTGGAAAGGGTAAAGGCATCAGAGTGGGCTAATTGACATCCCTGCTAAGGCTATGGACGCCTGTTGGTAGAAGTGGCCCTGTCAATAGTATCGGAGCCATTGAATTGAACATCGTTGCTCTCATTTTTAAAATTTGTCACCGGATTTCATTTAAACTGGAAGATATCTGAAGTTGGATTGTGTAACGATTGTTGGGATTCTTGATGTCCTTCATCTGTTTTGATCTATAATCATTCTAAGCAATCCTAACATGACCTTGTCGGTGATGCAGAGATAACTGCTTCTCCCAGAAAGTCACCATTGTTGGCAGCCCTACATAATTGTTTCCTTGTAAAGTGACAAATGACAGTTCTTGTAGCTACCAACACCTTCTTCTGTAAATATTGCTATTTGAAGGTGACTTGTGGGTTGTAAATATGATGTTTTGATTATTCCTATTATTTTTATATTCGTTTTCATGCTTTGTTCATGACTGAAAGCATGAATGAGACATTAAAACTTATAATTGTATTGCATTTGTATCTAAGGCTTATGAAGGGTAAATGTCTTTACAAATCTTTTAAAGAAGGTTGTTTTTCTTTGAAGCTTATCTTATATCAATAAAACAATTGTTTTAAGTTGCTCATGGATTATGAGATATATCTTGAGTATTTGAATGTTACACCAAGAATTTTGCCAATAGACTATGGGTTTGTTTCATTTATAATTTTTGGTAAATCATTTTTCATTTCAATTTGTCATTATTCTTTGGTTTGTAAAACACCTCTTCTCCTAACCTTAGAAAATCAGCTCCACCCTTTACACAATGATGAGATTCAAACACACCCGATCGTATCATGTATTATGTTTGAGGTAGCAGTTTTAATCGATAGATCCATCATTCCGGGTTAAAGTCTTGGGTTTTGTTATGTACTCTTGGCATTCATTACACAAAACGCCCGATTTTTTCTATGAAACCCCTTATGCTCTCAATTTTTGGTTGCACTAGGGTATTGATGAGTTTTATTCCTTTGGTTTTTTCTCTGGTTTCCTCTGTTTTTTTAAACCCTTCATACTCACAGTGAATTATGTCTGCCTTCGTGACTGCCTGTCCGAACCCTTATGGCCCCAGTCATCCGGATTGAGCCAAATGGCCCCTAGACTTTGCTACTGTGTGATGATGCGAGAGAAGACCTTGAAAATTAGGGTTGGGTTGTGTTTCTTGAGAAGTTTCAGGGTTATAGTTTACAAGCAGCCCAAGAGTTCGCCCTCACGTTCGATGGGTGCAGAGATAAAGTGGGAGACATTCAATTGGAAATCATCGAGGAATTCCTGAGTGAGGAAATACGTCCTCCCCTTTCTGGCCAAAAATGGTTTAAAAACTCTAAGCTAGATGAGGTACAGTAGGGTTTGTTCTTCACCTCCCGGAAAATTCAGTGTTGCGACAAAGGTATGTTGATTTCTCTGTTGAAATATAGGTGGCATGGGTTATTGGCTATGTTAAAGAAATTTGTGACTTGTGAAGGTTGTTATAGCCTCGTCTTCCTTTATCATATAATATTACTCATGCAGTTTATCGGTTACCAGTTAAACATGCCATTTTATTTATTAAGGAGTTTGTATAAAATGGCTAAGAGATATGAAAGGCAGAGTTTGAATTCCAGTTTATTTCACCATGGGCTAATTAGGTTTCTTTTAATCCATCATTTGAAACTACAAGGAGATGATTGGGATACTTTCCTAACCCGCAATGGCTTCGTTACATTAAACCCTGTAGAGATGCCCGTGGTTGATAAGCCTATGCCGGAAAAGCCCCCTTTTCCTTCCATTGACAGACCAGTTTTCTTATGAAAAGAACCCTATGATAAGGCTGTGCTTGATGAGCCTATGTTCGAGAAACAAGATACTGACCCTAGAGTCATTAAATCTCATGAGCATGAGCACTATGTTTGCCCTAATACCATTGAAAAGACCGTAAATAAGAATTCGTGCAAACTGTTAAAGAACAATTTAGACATAGGGTTTAATAACAAAAGATCTGGGATATTAATCTCAAGGAGTTTACGAAATAAAACAAAATCTCATGTGAACTCGATCAAGAAAATCGAGGTCCATGAGAGCTTTGGTTCTGAGATCGAAAAGTTCTTGGCAGGGAAAGACCCAAATTACCATAAACCGAATATCGGTTAGACTTATGATTTTGTAGATAATATGCCACCATGGCCGAAACATAATAAAGAGTTTCCAGGGATCAAACTCAATCAAAAACCCATAGTGGACAATGGTAGCGTTTTGACGCACAGTCATGTGTTTTCTCAACAAACCGTCCCAGATCCACAGTGTGAAGTGTGTGTGTATTGTATAGGCAAATATTACACAGATGTCCCGGTCCTTCAGGCAAAGATCAAGACCCTCGTGGCTTAGGTTGACTCATTAACAAGTGAAAACCACGAACTCAAAATCAGTGCACAAAGGCAAGGAAAATGCCTGACAAGAACTAGAAATGTCATAATAAAAAATGTTGAGTGTGTCAAAGTAGTGATCAAATCTGAGATTTTATGAGTCAAATTTAGTATTCAATTGAAAGGATATCATCTATCTTGTGGTGATCTCAAAAGATTGAGTATTTCTAGACTTAGTTAATTAGCCATTTCTTTTGGCTCATCTTGTAAAACAGAAACAAAACTTTTATGATTTTGAGAGATATAGTTTGATATGGAGTGAATTTATGACCCTTTATTTTTGTAACTAGTAAATCATCTGGGGATTTGATCCTATCCTACAAGATAGGATGTTCAGTTTACAAGAACTCTTTAAATACTACAGATTTTTGTAATAGAGGCATCCGAGCCTGGGGCTGAATATGGATGATTAATTCACAAACTTGAATGGAACAACAATTCGCATTTTACCCTTAGCTTCTTGTAATTGGTGTTCTCATTTATGCTTTGTTTATCATGATGTACTTATAGGTTTTTTATAGCTTTAGAATTCACAATCTGTTATGTTTTTGGGATAATTCTTTTATATGTTTCATCCATATTTGATGCTTCAGATATTAAATAGAGTGATCATTTATTCAGTGCAAATGACAGGATTTCTCTTTAATTATTAGTTGAATGATTAAATTCAACATTGTTACAATCAGATTTATCACAATGTAATTGCTTGCAATCATAAGATCACAACAACTATTTGTATCATTCATTTGTTATTAAAACTCAACTACCAACACATTGTTCTGCATTTATTCAGAACAATTTTAAGGTTCATTGCAGGTTTCCCTCTTGGACAAGGTGGTTAGATGTTCTCTAATCGTGCAGATGTTTGGATGCATATCGTTAAATCACTAACAGGTTAGCTCGTCTATGTTTTTATGTCATTTATTCATCACTGAAACTAGAATATATGGTTTGGCTTTTGACTATCCACATGTTACTATTTCATAGTAGTTTTCTTATTAGTTTAGATTTGTAAGGAAAAAATGAAAAAATATTTTATGTGCTTTCTTTATCTGCTTCTTCAAATCAAACATTTTTCACATTGATTTTTGTGAGTTTAGATTAAAACTTGCAACGTGTATATCATGTACATAAATAAGATAAGTAAATCTAGTGTTTAAATATATCTACAATAGTTACATTATACGTATGTACATATATATAAGCGGTTAGTTAATAGTTAGTTCTTTTATTTCTTTTATTTGTTTCTTTTATGAATTTTAGATTAGCTAACAGAGACATTAAACCCGTCGGAATGAGTCACACCAAACGGCTTGGGTTATTTAGACAACCCTGGACCGGACTTGTTCTTCCAATTGACGGATGGTCATTTTCGCCCGTCAACAGATAGCTCGTTGGAAAGGTTTATCTGAGGAATACACATGTAGTCATCAAACTGTGACTATATCTATAGTTTGACTGTGTTGAGCCATAAAAACATTGTTTAGGGCCTCAAAATGACCCCGAAATGTTGGGACCCAAAAACTATGAAAAAACAAACAAACTAGAAAACTGCCAAAATGAGCGAGATGGAATAGGTGGGAGGCCACTCACATCTATCCGGATCAATTTTCTTAAATGAATATGTAGCAATGAAAACCAAACTTCAAATTATGTTTGTTTGAAAAATACATGACAGAAAAGCTTTCAGAGAACCAAATATATTTTTCTATGTATATTGCATCAAGGTAAGAGAAACTATATACATGTTTTTTATTTTACATATTTTTTTACTTATGATGCAACTTTAGGTTCCATATGAAAATCCTCATAGTTCAGACTTTAGAAAGAAAAAAACTTCATTTTTAGAAATGCCTTTCAATATCTCCATTTTTCATGTTATTTTTAAATAGGCTACATAAATCCATCGCCAAGGAAACTACACAAATATACATCAGACTATGTATAGCTACATAAATCCATCATCAATGAAACTACACACACACACACGACTTTTCATGTATATGTCAAATATATATATATATATATATATATATATATATATATATATATATGGTAAGTCTATATAAAGTTTATATAATGGGTAAGTCTATATAAGTCTATATAATGGGTAAGTCTATATAAGTCTATATAATGGGTAAGTTTATATGGACCATTTTTTTTCTTGTTATAACTTTATATAGACTTGCCCATTATATATATATATATATATAGAGTATATATATATATATATATATATATATATATATATATATATATATATATATATATATATGACACAATAACACAAATTTTACATGTTAAAAAAAAAAAAAAAAAAAATTGTTTGATTATGTTAAAGATTTTAATAACACATGACCTTGTAATTTTAGGATTTTAATGACTTTCATAATTTAAAAATATAAAATTTTAACATTAAAAGTTTTGAAAAAATAATGGTGCACAACAACAATGTGTTTTCTATATTGGTACAAAATTTTAAAGGAAATTTTCATAATCTTATAAGTACTTTTAACACCTACACTAATGAGAACATATGCATGATATTTGCAAGGAAAATAACATAGCACTATTATAAAAACTCAAATTTCAAATTTATACAAAAAAAATTACTAAATACATTTTTTTCTTTTTAATTTCATACATTTCATCTTTGATTTTGTACATTTTATCTTCTTACAATTCATATTTAAATTCATTATGTATGTTCTTTATTTTTTTTGAGAGAGGAAACTGATACATTTTTTAGGTGTTGAAGTATATAATACATAAAGTTTTAGCACTACCAGCCCAATGTGATCGACAAGCATTAATAACAACCAAACAACCAAAACTTCTCCTATCAATAGCTAATACAAAAACCCCAACAATGTTATATTAACATAGTTCTAGAGTCATCCACCAATAAAAAGATTGATTTCAAATTAGCAAACATATCATTTAAAGTACTACCATACATCTAACCTAAATCATAAATCATGCCTAGTCTCACATGAGACCCCATCATTAAGCTCTTCCATTACTAAATATATTTGTTCTAGATGTAAACATTTTTTAAAGTACTACCATACATCTAACCTAAATCATAAATCATGCCTAGTCTCACATGAAACCTCATCAATAACATCTTCCATTACTAAATATCTTTGGTCTAGTTGTAAACCTTGTTTGATCATGCATAGTCTCACATGAGACCCCATCATTAATATCTTTCATTACTAAATATCTTTGGTCTAGTTGTAAACCTTGTTTGGACAAAGTGTTAGCAACCACATTTAATGCTCTATAGATATGAGTGAGAGTGACTGTAATAATATCAAACTATCGATAATTTTCCAATTTCTATGGCCAATGGTTATAGGTCCACATCTTGAATATGTTGATCATACTTCACCAACTTAATCACTAACTTAAAATATCCAAAAGCATGAAATCTATGCACACCTTTTGATAAAGATATCATCATTAGATATTTAAGTACCAAAACTTCTATGGAATGTTTTGTTCCACTTCCTAAACAAGATTTAAATCTAAACAAATGATTTTCCTCAAGAAACTATAGTCCATAGACTACTAATATTTTCAACCCCTTGGGGTGCTCCATCAAAAAATGTCCCAATGGGTTGACTTGTTGATCTAAACATCCACCACATGGTGAGGAATATTAATCTTAGTAACATGTGCGTAAACCTAAGAAGAAGATGCATGCCTATTATCAAATAGTAGAGCATTGTGTGCTAGGAAAATGCCCCAAAGAAAAATAAAAGGAATAGCCCTAATCTCCTTGAGGTCCTATCTCTAAAACCATATTTGTAGACAATATTCAATGTTGTTCCCATTCTAGATAACATAGAGTCTTAACCCTTGACTAATATCCCTCCAAACATATAGGGTCAAAAAACATAAAATGGCTAGGTGGGTGGTGTTTTCATCACTATTCTTACTTAGAAAACAATAATTGACCATTGTGTTTTTCTTTTCTGAAGCATCATCCATGTCAATACTTTGTTGTTTAGGATTAGCCACATATGAATGACATATTTTTTAGGGGCTCCGATCTTCCAAATTTTAGATCACCGCCACTTAGTCTCCTACTATTCTCAAACCTCGAAGTAATGTATCACTATATTTTGACTTGGTGGTCAACACCTCCTTCGGGACTCATGCCATGTCTTAACAACCTCTTGTGGATCAATTAAATTTGGCAATTTTATCGGAAACTAAAAGGTTGGCCTTTTGATTTAGCAGTAAACATGGTACACAAATTGTTATCAGAGCCAAAGGTCGTGGATTTGAGTCCGCTTGGTTGGTGTTGAGGGGGATATTGTTGACTTGGTGGTCAACACCTCCTTTGAGACTCTTGACATGGTTTAACAACCTCCCATGGATCTGTTAACTCTAGCGGTTGTATCTGAAACTAAAAGGTAGGTCTTTTGTTTTAGTGACAAACATGGTCCAACATTATCTAGCAATGCACCTTCCCTAGTCTTTTTCTTAGATCAACCCGACTTCTCCACATCCTCCTTAATCCTTATATGACCTTTCTTTAGCTCTTCCAAATAATTTGCCTAGAAATTGGAATGTTCACCTTTCAACCTCAAAGCACTTTTTTACTTACATCCTTTATTGCATAGATATGTGAAGTCCATATCAACAATTTGATGTAAATTGAAAGTCCATAATTTGAAATATCCCATATCATTTAGTTTTCGAATCAAATTTTTAGGAAGAAAGATGACATTCTTACATCTTACAATGACATATACCCCAATATGAACAAATCCATTATTACCTAGCCTCCAAGCAAAAAAAAAACTATAATGGAAAATTCCAAAACCAATACTTTCCATTGGTTAGAAGCATTCCTAATACTCTTTTACTCACTCCAATAGAGTTCTAAAAGAAAGCTACTTCTATAGAATGATTATCTTCCACAAACTCTTCTATACAATGATTATTTTCCACAAGCTCTCCTTAATAATTAGATTCCAATATTTTTGGTATTCCAATAAGTAGTGCCACAATGATTATCTTCCACAAACTCTCCTTAATAATTAGGTTCCAATACTTTTGGTAGTCTAATAAGTAGTGCCACATAGATTAATATGTTTAAGACTCCTCATGCAAATGTTTGTCATTTTGCAAGATAAAACTATGTTAATTAGAGTGTTCTTTGTAAAGGAAATTGAAACAAATTCTCCTTATCTTATTTAATATTTTTAATGGTATTATATAAAACAAATTAAATTATAATATATTTATAGAATATTGATTCATTTCCAAATATATTATTTAATTAAATAAATTATATATTTAGAGAGCACATGTAACATCACATTGCAATGACATCAATGTATAAAAATATATCAAGTGGAAAAAAAAAAATCTTATAGGGTTTAAAAATGCCACCTTGACTTAAGTCAAAAGAATGGATTATTTATATTATTTTTGAACAGTGTTTAATAAATAAAGTGAATAATGATGTTTTAAACAATGCTTAATAAATATAGTGAATATTGATGTGATGTTTTAAGTAAAAGTGAGCTTTTATAAAAGAAGTCAAGTGAAAAGAATGGATTCTTTATATTAGTTTTGATTAGTTTTTAATAAATAGAATGAATAATGGTGTTTTAAGTAAAAAGTAGATTTTTATAAAAAGAAGTTTAAATATGATATGATTTGGATTTTTTTCATTTTTGGAATTTAGTTATATAATTTTTAGTTAAATTGTAATTTCTCATTGTTGAAAGTGTATTTCTGAATATATAAATGGATTAATGTCCTCAAAAACCCACATTGTATTAAGATTGTACAATCTCAAAAATTGATATTTACAATTTCAACAATTTTTCTAAATTTTTATTCAAATTTTGATAATTAAAAATTAAAAACAGAAAAAAAAAAAATCCAAATCTTAAATAACATGTTTAGACTAAACTTCTAAAAAATAATATTCTTAATATACTTCTTTCCAAAAACAAAAATGATACCTTTCAAAAATGACACCTTTAATACACTATTTGCCTTTTAGTGTACTTCCAAATAATAAATCATTTATTTCACTTAATAGTGTAATGCATCCCAACCATCATTATTAAATTATTTAACTTATGAGAGGAATTAAATGACTTACTACTTATGAATTAAATAATGAAAATATTTAAGTTATTATAACTTATTTGACTTATTAGTCTCTGCATCCCTTGATTAACTTATATGACTTATGACCTAGAGGACAATTAAATAATGACAATATTGAACAAAACAACTAAAAAATCAATTGGAGGTATTTGTTTGAGTGTGAATACTAATATTTTTGTTTATCGGTCGTCCCCTAAACACCTCTCTCCCAAAGTCATTTCATATTTTTTTTCCCGTACAAAAAATTAAGATGAATACTTCTAACCAAACTATATCACTTTGGCATCCTTCCTTTTCCACATTTCTTCATATGAGAAGGAGAGAGCAATAATGTTACTCTTACGATAGAAGAGTTAGGTTTACTCAAGGTAATGTTATGGTAATGTTACGAAAATTTCAGCCTTCAAAGTTTACGTTCGAACATTTCAGCCTTCAATTTTTACGACGGATTTTGGTTTTCTATGAGTAGGTAAGAGACATTTATCACAGATTTTGCATTATTGTGTATACGTAGGCCCTTACACGCAACAATCCTTCACTGTAAACTTTCAAAGACTGAGAAGCTGCGCTGCATTGTCCGTTGGATTGCCCGAATCTGCAATCAAGATATTATCGTGTACTAAGACTTCGTGATTATTGTGTATTGAATTGTGTACAAGACTTCGTTCTGGCTTTGTAGAGGGTTTCAAAAAAGGCTGCCCAACAAATTTCTGCGATATTTCTTCGTTGTTGCTCTCGTCTATACACGACAAAATCATTTCCCTAGTCCACATACTTTATATGTGACACATTTTCTACCCTAATCTTCTGAATCACAGGCTCTTGGCAATTCGATTTTCGGGTTGTACGCATCTTTCTGAGATCGGACAATCATCCTTTTCGTTGCAGCGCACTGGACTATAAAATGAATTGGCGACGATATGGATTGTGTTTTTGGTGCCTAATATTTCTTTCAGTAGTGCTGGTACAGTCGTTTGCAGAAGCAAGGATTCGTCATTATAGATGGAATGTGAGATATGAATATAAATCTCCTGATTGTTATGAGAAATTGGTGATTACTATCAATGGGCAGTTTCCAGGGCCAACCATCAAGGCCCACGTGGGGCACACCATCTACGTTCAACTCACTAATCAATTGGAAACTGAGAATGTTGTTATTCACTGGCACGGTATCCGCCAGGTACTCATGATCCTGCATTTTCCTGCAAAATTTTATAACCTGGATTAATCAGCTCGTGTTGTTTTAAAGCTTGTTGACTTTTGAAAACATATTAATAAACCAATTTCTTTGTTTGCAGCACGGAACGCCATGGAGTGATGGAACAGGAGGAGTTACACAGTGTCCAATCATGGTGGGAGAGACATTCGTCTACAAATTTGTAGTGGATAGAGTAAGCTGCATTCGCCTTTTAGAATTTCATTACTTATATCTCAGTTGATTCAGATTGGTTTATATATATATATATATATATATATGATGGTATTGGTGATCTGTGGTGTAATTATATGGTGCAGCCTGGGACGTATTTCTACCATGGTCACTACGGAATGAAAAGGTCAGCGGGTTTGTATGGATCCATTCATGTAGCAGTTGCCGATGGTGTGAAGGAGCCGTTCTCTTACCACGGAGAACTAAGCGCTGTATTGAACGATTGGTGGCATAAAAGCCATCTCGGGCTTGTCTTCCATTCCTTTCGCCTGGATTGGTGAACCCCCGGTAACAATACAATAAATTTGACATGAAATAACATTTTATAAAATGTTATTTACATTTTATTTATTTATTTATTTATTAGTATATAATTATTTTTACACGTATATCAGTATATAGTTATATAGTTACAGTAACTAACATCAAAATATATAAATAAGAAATGGAAATAAATTATAATTACAGTAACCAACATCAAAATAGATAAATAAGAAATGGAAATAAATGGGAGTGAAACTCCTTATGTGGGGTAAACATCATATCAAAGATAAATAAGAAATTGAATTATAAATTTATATAGTAAACATTAAAATATATAA
The DNA here is from genome assembly GCA_010110895.2 of Picea sitchensis. Classification (NCBI taxonomy): domain Eukaryota; kingdom Viridiplantae; phylum Streptophyta; class Pinopsida; order Pinales; family Pinaceae; genus Picea; species Picea sitchensis. The sequence goes on along the minus strand of SNQJ01S0050446.1, from coordinate 28,396 downwards.
ATAAGAAATTGATATAAATAGGAGTGAAACTCTTTATGTGGTAAACATTTAAATAAATAAATAAGAAATTGAAATATAAATTTATATAGGAAACATTAAAATACATAAATAAGAAATTGAATATTAAATAAATAAATAAGAAATTGAAATATAAATTTATATGGTAAACATCAAAATACATAAATAAGAAATTGAAATATAAATTTATATGGTAAACATCAAAATAGATAAATAAGATATTGAACATTAAATAAAAAAAAATAAGAAATTGAAATATAAATTTATATGGTAAACATGAAAATACATTTAAATAAGAAATTGAAATAAATGGAGAGTGAAAATATTTATATTGTAAACTTCAAAATACATAAATAAGAAATTGAAATAAATGGAGAGTAAAAGTCTTTATATGGTAAACATCAAAATAGATAAATCAACATAGATCCATCTTAATGGGGGATTTATCATGAATACTATGTACTATATCAAGAGTACTATGTACTATATACTTGTTTTGATTATTGAGTTTATTGATTATTTATATATGTTTAATGTTTTTTAATTATTTTATTATTAATTTATTATTTTGTGGATTTTTTCCTATTATTTAAATGTTGTATGTTACATGGACATTTTTGGGTGCAATAAGAAATTTGTTATTTTATATAACTTTTATTATTATAATGATGATGATGATGATTAACGTCAACTAAGAGCGAATTGGTCTATCACACCACCTTAAGAGGGTAAGTGATTACTTGTGATTCTTTAGAATTTTGTTTATGTGCTAGAAAAGCATTAAGAGAAGCTTTCCAAGATCACTATAATTTTGTTGAGTTAAAGATTAGGAAGGTTGGTAGTGTGACACATATTTTGAAAATGAGATCTAATCTAGGTATAGGCTGGACAATCTAAGTGAAAGTGATTTTCATCTTCAAGTTTCTTAGTTTCACAAAGGTGACACACTCTTTCATCCCATGGCATTTTAGGAATTGACCAACCCCCAGTTTCACTATAGAGCTCATGAGAATTTGTGGAGCTCATGAGAATTTGTGCTTATCTTAGCAATGATTATTTCTTTCTTTCCACTTGGAATAACAAATAGATAATTTTGATCTTATAGATTAGGGTTGATTACATCCTTATAATACCTTAATTTTCTTTCTTCCTCTAACTCTTTATCACACCACATTTTCTCCTTAAATTTTGATTTGACAATTTTTTTAATAGTATCTTTATTCTTCAAACTAGTAGTTTAGCCAAGACGGGGCATCTTTATGCCATCCTCCCTTGAGTCGATGACCGTTACACTTGATTTTGAAGAAAGTTTAGGAAGCCTCTTGTCTTCCATGTTGTTTAACTTAGTATTTCCTTTAATTTTGAGATTATAAGTTATAAAATTCTTTTGTATTTTCTCTATCTTTCTCTATGATTCACTAGAGATACTACATCTCGAAACTTCACATCCATAAAGAATAACAGGTGTAACAAGAGTCTTCTTATCCCAACTCCGAAGATCTGATTTACAATTGTTTCAAACCCATAATAATTCATTTTTTTTAATATATTTTTAGTTTATTTTTTATTTTTAACATTTAGGGTTTAGTTAAAGTGGTTAAGAGGAATGTTGATGTTGTTATTTTTCCTACCCATAGTTCAATTTTGACAAGTGATATATTGAACTCATAACAATTATATTGTTTTAATGGCTTCTACCCTTGTTATATTTGGTTAATTTTTTAATTTATTTTACTTTATTTTAATATCATATTTATTTGATAAAAAAAGAAATTAAAAACCAAAATTCTCTATTATTATTATTATTTAAATTATTATTATTAGTTATGAACTTTTAAATTTATATTTCAAAATCTTATATTTGTTAGTTTAAATTTATTTTAAATTTTAAATATTTAATATAAAAAAAAACCATTGAATATATAAATACTTAATTTTAAAATAAAAGATAAATATTTAAAAATAATATTTATGTGTGATTGATTTCTTTATTTATTTTACTTATTTCAATATCATATTTATTAAATGGAAAATATAAACTATAAATTTACAAATAATTAAACAATATTTAATTCATCTTGCTCCAATTTTTTCCAAAGTTGTATATAAAACTTTCATGTATTAACTACTCCAATTTGCAAAGTTGTATATAAAACTTTTATTTATTAAATAGAAAATATAAATGTATTATGAGTTTCTTTCTATTGGAATTGATGAGTTAATGAAGCTTTTAATTACAATTTCTAATCTTGTGGTCAGTGTTTAAAGATGTCAACATATTCTTAGTCGTGGTCCCAAACCAATAAATGAGATTTAATTTTATAATTTTCTTGCATTTCTGCTTAAGTTTTCCTTGTTTACTTTTTCCCATTTACTTAATATGATTAAAAAATTACTACCCTAACCATTAATTGCCACATTTAATTCATTAACATTAAGAAAGATTAATATGTACATAGCGCTTCATTTCAACAAAGTGTTGGTTAACCTGGACACATAATGAATGTCACGCTCTATCCTCATCGGAGCATTTCAATTCTTTCTCCCAGTGCTCTCGAGGTTCAGTGCATCGCATGTTTGATCGTTTTCCTGACCCCAGTGCTCTCGAGGTTCAGTGCATCGCATGTTTGATCGTTTTCCTGAGGTTAAACATAGGATCAAACGAAAGAATATAGTTTGGAGTTTTTTCGTTCGCCTTCGCCTTTGCCTTGGGAATTAGGCTTAGGGTTCTTCGCAAACTTATGATTGCTTGATTAAAATCAAATTCTCTTGGGCACCTTGTGAATGAAAAATTATACTGTTTTAGGTTGAAAGTCTGTAAGAGTAACACAGAACCTTCGGCCACACAAAATACAAATCTTTTATAAGTTTTTAAATAGATAATTATTAATTATTCAGGGATGGAGATTTCAAACTTCTGTAGTGCATATTATGAGAATTAATTTGCATCCCATTGATATCGAGTTTTTTTAAATGTTCTCTCTTCGAAGTGAGAGGTGGTGTTAAAAAACAAAGTAGTATCTCACGCCACAGGATTCTCTCTGTATTTGTCTCCATGCATGGGAGCATTGTCTGTTGTGTTTCTTCTGTTCATTCATTGCCTTTTAAGAGGGTTCATATAAATAGATCGTATATATAATTTCTTTATATATACAATCTATTTAAAAAAATATGATGTGTGGATTAAATAGAAGAATTTCAAGATTCTCATCATGCGACGGAGTCCGACAGTCCTTGGAAATTGTATCAAAAGGTGCCTGTAGAGTCTGAGAGTCTGAAGAGAATAAATTTGTGGAAGAGATGTAAGGTGTTTTGTTGAATGGAGACATGGAAAGAAGTGTAGAGGGTGCAGCAGGATACGAAGAAAAGGATGATGCAGGCTGAGATATCGAGGGGATAAAGGTGGCAATGGGTTGTGAAGGGATAGGACCAGATGGAAGGGGCTGGGAATTATGGGGTAATCTAACAATAGAATTATCAGGACTGAAAGCAGTATTACTATGATACATAAGACCTGCGTGAGGCCGGGTCTCGGGATAAAGATAATAGGGATCTGGGGTAATCAATTCACAGCGCGGATGATTATGATCAAAAGATGCAAAATTACTCTCGGGATTAATGTTAATATCAATAGCAATACCTTGTAGCAGGCGCGCCCGATCTCTCCTATGGATATTCATATCGCCTCCCAAGGCTTGTGCAGAGCGAAATTCTTTTCTGCAGAACGTACAAGCATATGACCTAGGGGGCTATGTAGTGCTGCCTCCCATTACACCACCTGCGTCCTCTGCAAAAGCCTGTTCTTCCCACAAATACCCATGATGATCATCTTCTCTCTGATCATCTTCTCTCTCTGGAATCTCCTCCATCGTCAGATTCACAGCCATGAAATGCTGAAAACCCCACGAACCCTAATTACAAGATCCTGTAAATTGGATTCACGAACACCATATTTCAAGGTCATCTCAATAGAATAGAATATGTTGTAATTTCTATGGGAAATTAAAAATTCTAAAACCCTTTAGTATAATTTGCATTAGTCCATGTTAAGTGATTTATTAGCGGCCAACTGTTTATTAAGGATTCCGTGATTCATATGGTAAATATCAAATTGATTTATTAAGAATATCATACGCAGTTAATTTGCTAAAAACCTTGAATTCATGCCAATTAATTTACTAAGTCCGCCATATAAACCAACCGATTCCATGTACTAATATGATTAAACACCCTGAAATTTCTACACAAGATTATTCTAAAAATACTTATAATCAGGCTATCATGACATGGAGAATCTAACCTCAATTTCAAACAATTGCCAGCTAAAATTCCAGCTCTGCATACCTCATACATAGTTGAACAAGGTCGAACTAGGAGGAGAAACAAGGATGGAAGCATTATTTTGTGATCGACATCTGCTATAAAATATATAAAAAGTCTAGAGTATATCACCTTGTCGAGAATGTATATATTGATTTATGCGTGGATCAAACAGTGAATCGAGACATTTGGAAATGTTGTATTTACTATTCAATTACTCTTGTGGCCTCATGAAATTTTAAAATTATATTATTTGTAATATGCAAGAACTAAAGATTGGATCGAAATATATTTCATGTACATTATAGGTGATATTTTTATGCATTGATCGAAGTATTGATTGAGATATACAATTGTAAATATAATCATATATAATGTTGATGATGCTTAGTTTGTAATAACCAGAAATTAACCTCTGAATAGATGACTGAATGAAGGTTTTGTTATCCACTATCGTAATTTCTCGTGGAGTAGCTTCCAGACTTAATTCTTACACAAAAATTTCAATAGACTTGTTGTAATAATCCTACATAACTTCCATACGTTTAAGTTCGATCAATGGATCGTGATATCGCGTCGACTAGAAACTATAGTGGTTTCTCTTGCTCGTCTTTTCCTTGGAACAAACTTGTATTAAGAGACGATAAAACTTTTTTTTATTTCAACTTAACAACATATATTATACTGATTACACCTTCAATGGAAACATGATCAGTGAGTACAAGCTCCATTGGATACTTGTTGCGTCTAGAAGAAACATTTTCAAAAATGGCCAACACGCCTTGGAACTGACCTTCCATGTTCGGACTTGAATCAGAACCCTGAACCACTACTGCACGCCCATAATTTCATTCATTGGAGAGAATGTATTAATAATACTTTAAAAATTTGATGAGACAGTCACATTTATGTGGACATGATGAGTCACATTTATGTGGACATGATGAGACTGAGAGACGAATACTTGACTTTGTGAACTTGGACATAATCATATTAAAATTACTTAAAATCCAATTAAAATTATTTAAATACATTTACATTAACTTTTATATTAAAGATTACCATTTATTAAACTTTATTTTGTTTCTATTTACTCTCAAAAATATTTTATGAATGTAACATCACTTTACATTTATGAAAATTAGGATTTTTGAAAATTAGAGTTTATGTTAGGGGTTAGCTTCAATCTTAGGGAGCAAGCCACCTATAATACCTTTGAGATGTTACATTTTTTTAATTTAGAATTTCTAAAAATTAGGGTTTATATTAGTGTTTATGGTGGAAGACCTTGATGACATTTTCTTAATGACAATATTGTGGCTCTCATTTTTTCACTAGCCATTTTTTTCCCATCTCACATTTTTCACATCTATTAAATTTTTTCACGTGTACAAGCATCCTTTATAAAATGTTCTTATTTAACTTAACAAACATCCTATCAATGAATTGTGACTCTAACTAAGGTCATCCTTTGAAATTTCCAATTTCGTTCTCTTAGAATTTTGATTACATTTGATTACAATGGATACAATTCAACTTAGGAGTTGCCCCTTAGAATTTTGATTGCATTTGATGTATAATCATTTGGATATATATTGAAGCCTCGATGATGATATTAGGGTTTATGGTGGAAGAACTTGATGACATTTTCCTAATGACAATATTGTGGCTCTCATTTTTTCACTAGCCATTTTTTTTCCCATCTCACATTTTTCACATCTATAAAATGTTTTCACCTGTACAAACATCCTTTATAAAATGTTCTTATTTAACTTAACAAACATCCTATCAACGAATTGTCACTATAACTAAGGTCGTCCTTTCAAATTTCCAGATTTCATCCTCTTAGAATTTTGATTACATTTGATTACAATAGATACAATTCAACTTAGAATTTTGATTACATTTGATTACAATGGATACAATTCAACTTAGAAGTTTCCCCTTAGAATTTTGATTTCATTTGATGTATAAGAATTTAGATATATTTTGAAGCCCCAATGATGATATTCTACATAGATAATTAGAATCATTATACAATCGAATGATATACCCAGTCAAGAAGATATGGCTTTCTTCTAACCTTACTCATGTGTTATGTTAATTGGAGACTTTAATGCTTTATTAAATATTTAACTTTCTAATGTATGAATGCATTGACCAAGATGGCTTAAGAGTTGTATGTGTCTCATATATTTTCGCTTAATTTTCATTTTTTATTTACCAATTGTTATCATTTATGATAATTGATGATATGGTGAAAACATGTTTTAGCAATAAATTATTCAATTAATGCTTCATTGCAATAGATATTACAATTTTGCATTCACATTAAGATGGGCTAATATGTTCATCACAATGAGAAATTGGAAAATGCTCGTCACATTTCAATGTTAACCAGCTAACCAGCTAATATGTCTCATCATGCTTTACAACTTTATATAAAATAGATGCATAGTAATTAATTTTATTTTCAATATAAAATAAAATTAAAAGATGATTCCATACATCTCATTGTGACTAACATTTCCCAATGTCTCACTCTGAAGGACATTTCCCAATGTTGCGATGTGATGAACATTTTCAAACATCACAATGTGACAAAAAAATTCCTAACATGGCATTCTGACAACCATTTTCAATTAATGCTTCAATGATTCAATTAATGTGTCATTGCAATAGATATTAACGTCGCATTCTCACGACCATTTTCAATGATTCAATTAATGCTTCATTGCAATAGATATTACAATTTTGCATTCACATTAAAATGGGCTAATATGTTCATCACAATGCAACATTGGAAAATGCTCGTCACATTTTGATGTTAACGAGCTAACCAGCTAATATGTGTCATCATGCTTTACAACTTTATATAAAATAGATGCATAAAAATTAATTTTATTTTCAATATAAAATAAAATTAAAAGATGATTCCATACATCTCATTGTGACTAACATTTCCCAACGTCGCACTCTAACGAACATTTCCCAATGTGACGAACATTTCCCAATGTCCCAATGTGACGAACATTTTCAAACGTCGCAATGTGACAAAAAAATTCCTGACACCGCATTCTGACGACCATTTTCCCAACGTCGCAAAAGTAAAATATGATTCTACAATGTGTCAAGTGTTTCCAAACATTACATTATGATGAACATTTACCTACATCACATTGTGATGAGCATTTCCCACTGTCACAATGTGACGACCATTTCCCAATGTCGCATTGTTATGAACATTTCCCGATGTCGCATTGTGACATCCATTTCCCAACGCCGCAACAGTAAAAGATGATTCTACAATGTGTGGAGTGTTTATAAACATCGTATTATGATGAATATTTCCCAACTTCACATTTTGACAAACATTTTCTAATGTTGAAATGTGACGACCATTTGCCAATGTCGCATTGCGATGAACATTTCCTAGTGTTTCCATGTGTCGCAGATTTCCAGGTGTGTCATTGTGCTGAACATTTTCCAACATTGCATTGTGATGAACATTTTCCAAGGTCACATTGTGACGAACATTTTCCAATGTCGCAATGTTACGACCATTTTCCAACATCACCTATGACGAAAATTTCCCAACGTAGCACTATGATGAAAATTTCCCAACATCGCATTTTTTACAAACATGTCCCAACATGACAATCTCACAAACATATTTGAATGTCGCATTTTGATGAACATGTCCCAACGTCACAATGTCACGAGCATTGTCCAGCATCACATCGTGATGAATAACTCTCAATATAATTTTCCATTGTCATAAACATTTACGGTTGTCGCAATGCAACAAACTATCTCCCTACGTCACACCATG
>SNQJ01S0050446.1:9629-20114 GCA_010110895.2 Picea sitchensis | reverse complement strand
CGCATAGTCATTGTCATGGTCATCATCAATTGGAGTTAACTATCGTGATGGTGAAGCATAGGCTATCACTCTGAACCATCATCATCATCATGGTGATGGTGATGGTGATGGTCAATGTTTTATATTTATGTAATAATGTATTATTAATGTATTTTTACTTTATTACTTCAAAGGACATACACCATCGCCTGGAGGCGGTGTTACAAGGCATGCTTGAGGGAATGTGGTCGCGCATCTAGGACGAGGGCATCCTGGAGCAGTGTGTGGGGATTTCACCGCCATGGCAGCCTGTGGTACAACATGTAGCAGTAGTTGGTGTTGCGATGACTGGACAACTAGCTTCAGGGCAGGAGGGACTGGTAGGGGGTGGGAAAACACTGCCTGAGGGAGGGGCAGGTGGTGGTGGGAAACCACTGCCTGAGAGAGGGGTAGGCAGTGGTGCTCTAGAGGCACCTTGAGTGGTGATCTAGGTATTGATGTATTTTTGTATGTAGGCTGGTGAGACCATTTTGTACCAAGGTGCTTCACTGGCCTGCGGATACTTGTATTTTTGTATGTAAACATTTGGAGGCACTGTGGACCTTTCGATATATACATGAGTATACATTTTGAGATCTATGTGGTGTTTACATGTGTTTTGTTAATGTATTGATGATGTCTAATCTATATATGCTATGACAGGTTGTTGATATGTTTATGTATGTGTAGAGGTAGCTTGATGTGATATATGCCAGTCTAACACAATATTAGCTAGGTTATCTATAATTTGATTCAATTTTCTTGGAATATGTGTAAAGGTAATGGAATCAAAATGTCAAGATAACAGTCTAACCTGCAGGTATTTGCGAAAGAGGCAAGGATCACATACGCGGTACACATTGTTGAGCTGGAAAATGACTAGTTGAGAATCAAGAAAGACGCTAAAGTGACGAATACTATGATGATGGGCATCGACTAGGAGACCAATGACGGTAGTGTATTCGGCTTGGTTGTTGGTTGTTAAACCCAAAAATATGTCGCTCGAGTGGAGCATTTCATGTGAGGGGGTGTAGAGAACCCAAGCGGCCGAAGCCAGATTTTGTGTCCAACGGCTGGCGTCGTTGGCGTAATCAATGTGGTAGGCCAGTGGAGGAAGTGACTGTCAATAGCACAAATGATAGTTTAGACATGAGGGATGGAAAAAATATTAAAAACACTATAAAAGAAAGAACCTAAAGTAGAATGACTACGTTTAAGCATAAAATTTCTTTAAGTATAGCCCGTTGACGGGTTCTTTGAGAGAGAGGTCTTCAGGAGAGGCTAGGATATATGCACCTTTGGTGAGGCAATGTTGGATAATGTATGGGCCATGCCATAATGACTCGGATTTTCCATGGCCAAAGGTATCATGAGGGATATCATAAGCCAGGACTAGGTCGCCTTCGCGAAATGAGCGAAGGTTGACATGTCGATCAAAGGTAGCCTTTGATCGTTTTTTAGTTGCCTCATTGTTCTGTAATGAATATCGACGATCTTCATCCAGAGACTCTAAGTTCAGCAAGCCCTGCTCCATTGGAGCAGTGTTGGTTAATAGCTCAATTGCATGCGTAGGGTGGAAATTTTGCACTCGATGGGAAGAGTGGCCTCAACCCCATGGACTAGATGAAATGGTGTGAAACAAGTAGTTGTTTTCACAGCCATACGGTAAGCCCATAGCGTCGAAAATAACATATGATACCAATTGGTCTTATGTTTATTAACCGTGCGTTGTAACATGGTCTTGAGGACCTTTTTAACTGCTTCGACCTATCCATTAGACTGAGGGTAATATGGTGAGGCAAATTTGTGAGAAAATCCTAACCGAGATGAGAGTTCGACAAAAATATCATTATGAAAGTGTTTCCCATGATCGCAAACAAGTTGGAGAGGTACTCCAAAGAAAGATATGACGTGGTTAAAGAAAAAACGCGTTGCGGTGTCAGCGGTGTTGTTGAAGGTGGACATAGCTTCTGCCCATTTGGTGAAGTAATCGACTGCGACAACAATGTATCTGTGACCATTTCTGGAGGGGGGATTACAAGTCATGAATTCGATGCCCCATTTACAAAAAGGGTTGACAGTGATGACTGGATGAAGAAGAGAAGGTGGTGCGTGGGCTTTGTTGGCATAAAGATGGCATTGCTCACATCATTTCACGGTGTGAATGGAATCGTGAAACAAGGTAGGCCAAAAGTAACCTGCTCGGATAATCTTCTGAGCAGTGGATATTCCCAAAAGATGGCCCCCACATGCGTTGTTGTGGCAGTCATTCAAGACTCTATCGGCGGGCATCGACGAAGAATGGTGTCAACTCCTCGCCGGTATAGGATGTCTCCGATGAGGAGGTAGCGAGGGGCCTGATGATGAATGCGACGATGATCATCGCGTGAAAGGTGGTTACCAAACTTTTGAGTTCGGAAGTAGACGAGGAGTTCACCGTACCAAGGATCATCCGAAGTGATGTAAAAGAGATGTTCATCGATAAAGTTGGTATTGATAGGGGCACTAGTGGTGTCAGAGGGGAGGGTCGTGACAAGTTTGGCGAGAACGAGAGCTTTCTTTCTCTTGGGTGTTGAGAATTCAAGATCGTACTTCTGAAGGATAATGATCCATCGAGAAAATTTTCCATTAACTTGCCGACGATTGATCAAGTATTGCATAGCGTTGGAATCTGCGACAACCTTGGTTGTGTGAAGCAGGATGTAGTGACGTAGTTTTTGGACTGCGAGGATGACTGCAAGAGCTAGTTTCTCTTCGTGTTTATACTTCAAGGGTGGCCCTGAGAGGTTTTTACTAATGTAATAAATTACATGCTCACGATCTTCATCACCTAGATGAACGAGAACTCCTGCTACTGACACAGTTTATGTTGATACGTAGAGGATATAGTCGTGATTATAGTCAGGTGCACTAATTAAAGGGGCATTGGAGAGTGCCATTTTAAGATCGTCAAATGACTGTTGGGCATGGTCATCCCAGTGAAATGAGATGTCGTGATGTAGTAATCAAAGGAAACCATGGGCGCGAATGGCGTAGTCTGGGACAAATCGTCGTGAAAAGTTAGTCTTGCCCTGTAGGCTCTGAAGTTGACGTAAATTCTGGGGTGGTGGAATTTCAGTGATAGCTTGGACTTTGAGGGGGTCAACGGTAATACCGCTTTGGGAAACGATGAATCCGAGGAGGTGCCCTGTGGTGACACAGAACACGCACTTGAGGGGATTCAAGTGGATGTTGTATTGACGACACCATTGGAAGATGATTCATAAATCATCGAGATGTTGGGTGCATTTCTTGGATCGAGCTGTGAGGTTGTTTAAGTATGCGAGGATGATATGAGATAGATCATGAAAGATGTATGTCATAGCCCATTGGAAAGTTGCGCCGACATTCTTTAAGCCAAAAGGCATGACACGATATGCAAAAGTACCCCAAGGGGTAGTGAAGGCGGTTTTATACTGATCGGCTAGGTGAATTTGAATTTGGTTATAACCAGAGAAGCCGTCCATGAAGGATAGAGCCTCGTGGCCTGCATAGTCAGACGCGGATAGTGACATGTTTTTTGTTAATGGGTACAGGGTTGGAAACCCATGATGTATAGGCGATGGGGTAAATGAACCCGGTAGCGCGTAATTTGTCAATTTTGGCTTTGATGGCCGTTGCTTTGGATGGGTGTAACGGTCATTGTTTTTGATGAACTGGTGTAATGTCGGGCCAGGTGTCAATGCAATGTTCGACGATAGAGGGATCAAGGCCAGGCATTTATGTGTATGACCAGGAAAAACTATCCCGATATTCCTAGAAGAGGGATTTATAGGTGGTGATTTCTTGAGGAGTGCAAGCAGCTCCAATGGTGATTTCCTCGACGACGCCATTTTTGATGGAAATGTTTATTTTAATGGTCGGGGAAATGTTGGCCATGTTGCCTTCTTCAAAAGCATCAAGGGTAGGAATGGGGTTGTTGAACAAGTCGATAGGTCCTGATGGGATAAAGTCCTTCGTTTTGACCACGTAGATGGGGTGTCGGTTAGGAGGCGTGGAGGCTTCCTTGTTTAACTCTTCGAGTATTTCCTCATCATAGTGGAAGTAACGAGAATACAAGGGGTCATGAAGAGTGATATCGGTGACTGTTGTCGTGTGGCTGCCCCCTGGTGATGAAGAAGCAGGGGGAATAATGCAAGGAGAGGGTGAGGGTTCGCTCAACATAAACCAAATATTGAAGTATTGAGGAGTACCCGTGGTAGTTGGGTGTAAAATTTCCGTAGGGGGATGAGCAGGAGAGTTGGGGGGGTTGGGGAGTGACTCCTCAGATAAGTCATCTAAGAACCATGGAGGCGTTGGAAGGGCCTCAGATTTGGGAGAAATGACATGAAGAACCTCTAGTGATGAGGTAAGGTCAACTATCGACTCTATGGGTCGTTGAAGCAAGGTCAATTGGCATTTCCTGTATTAAATGATCATAGGACATTGGTATGTAAACTGCTCTAATGATTCACATACAGAGAAAGGGCATCTCATACGTTCATTGACTGAAGTTGTGACATAACGGATGTCGGTGATTGTTGGTAAAGATGACGTAGCTGGACTGGGGTTGTTCTAGAATCTTTGGCATACTGTGGCTAATGGTTGTCGAAAGCGTGGCAATGTTGGGCAATGGTGGGTATAATGGCCATATTCTAAACATATAGCGTAAGAAAATTTGGTGTGCAACCTTTTACTACTTGAATGGGGGGTGGTAGAGGTAGTACTGGTGAGCATTGTGAGTGTTGGGGGAGTTTGATTGAGTGGAATCAAATTCCGTAACTCTGGTAGAGATGGGTAGTTCTTGGTTTGGTGTCCAACTTTCTCACATAGTGTGCAAGGAGATTGGATGCACGGAGGAAGTGGAGTTGTGGGCTCCTTCTTCTTTCTCCTACCCCAAGCTGTGGCAGGGGGGTTAGTAAGTGGGGATGTAGAGGGTATGGTGGGAGTAAGTATGGGAATCATCATTGGGATTCCTTCTGTTTGGAGGGGAAGGGATGGTTGAGGGACCATCTCTGGTGGATGTAAATACCAAACTGGAATTTCTAACACCATATTAGGTAGGGTAAGCATTGAGGCTACCTGGAAAGCTTCGATGCCTGGTGGAGGGTAAAAGAAATGGATTTGGGTGATGGCTTGGGGACTGTCTCCCAAACTGGGATATGTCCTTGGGGAGAGGGGAAATTGTGGACTAGTGGGGTCAATGAGTTCGCAAGAGGCTCTTGAGGGTGAAGTTTTGAGACTAGTGGGATGTCATATACAATATAAGCCTCTGTAGGAGAAAGGGTATCCTCTATGTGAGTTTCGTTAGATGATACGACACATACTTGATTGGAAGGATGAAGGAGCAGTTGTGCTCCATGGTAAGTTCCCAACAATTATGGATCTTTGAAAATTCCAGGGCCCATCTCGACGAGTGGGTATGCGTCATGACTCGTGTGGATGAGAGGAAGAATGTTATCGATGTTGGAAGATGGGTTAGGCTCGTAATATGAGACTTGGTCAATGGTAATGATATTCCCATTGTGGGGGAACATCATTGTTCGAAAGACAGAAGAGGCCACTACCTTCATAGCGTACATGTAGCTACGACCGAACATTATATTATAATCGAGTGGGGAATCAATAACTTCGATGTCGATGAGAATGGTTTTGCCCCCGAGTTCTATGGGGACATTTTGGAAGAGCCCTTTACGAGATGATGGTCATCTGTAATTAGCTAGTAATGTGATGGAAGAGGGTATGAGTTTGGGGGAAAAAAGTTTTTTCCATACAGATTTGGACATAATGGATGTAGATGCACCTTCATCAATGATACATCAATGAACTGTCATGTTCTGTATTTTTACTAGGATTTGAAAAGCGATCAAGGCAGGAAGGTGAGGTTCTCCACTATCGAGATCAAATGTAATGAGTCGAGTATCAGCGAGGTCGAATACCCCCAAGGCGGAAAGTAATGATTTTCCCTGAGTGGGACAAGTTTGGAGGACTTCCAAAACTGACATGGCAGTCGGGGATTGTGCTAAGTCGTCAACCAAATTGTAATTGTGAGTTGCCCTAGCCTATGGGTTGTGGACATTACTACACAATGGGATGCGAGGGATGCGAAGAGGTGGCTCGGCGGTAGGCCAAGGGATTACCAAGAGGGGTCCCGGTGGTGTAGGGTTTGTCTCTGGAGGGATGGGAGGAGACTCAGCGGGTGCATGATATTGATGATTACGTGTTTGCAGAAGGATTTCTTCCTCACTAGTGAGGAGGATTGTTCGACCTGCTGGATTGTTTGGGTTGAGGTACTGTCCCACCTGAGGTGGAGGATGTTGTGTGTCATGTTGGTTGTTTATCACACCTTGGTGTGGAATAGGATTATGCAGCATGACAAGGGGGGGTTGTTTCACGTATTTTTGTGGTGCCTGCTGATGGGCAGGCGGTGCTGGAGGATGGAGTAGACTGCCTAAGTCTTTTAACCATTTGAAATCAGTGATTTGGGGGCAATGATGAGTGTAATGGCCGAAATCACCACAAAGGGCACAAGGGAAGTTGGTTTTAACAGTATTTTTATTTCTCCCTTGATGCCTATTATTATTGCCCCTTGGGGGTTTTGATTCCCTTGGTTCTGGTTGCCCCAAGTGGGTTGGTTCTGTTGGGGTTGATTCTTGCCTTGTCATGGGTTGTTGTTGTTCCTATTTTGTCCTTTCTTTTTGGCATTGTTCGACGGATGGGTCGGATTTTCCGTATTCAACTGTTCGAAATTTTGATATTGTTGAACAGGAGAGGGTTGAACAAAATTCACCCCAACATGAGGATGTGGGGGAGCCATGGGTTGTGGGGGACCAGGAAATGGAAAGTACGGATTCTGTGGGGGTAACGATCTGTAAGGTACATAGGAAGGCATGGTTCTTTACCTAGTACTATAAGCTGAGGTAGAGGGGGTACTGGAACTCATTTGAATAGGTGGATGTATGGGGGGTGCCGACGGTGGTCCATTGATGGGTGGAGGCATAGCAACAGGGTATGGTTGTTGATAAGGGTGTGGGGGGTAATAAGAAGTGCCCCCGTATGCCGGTGGGTATTGAGGTGTTCCATACATTAGTGGTTGTTGGGGTTGTGGACCATGGTGAGTGGTGTTACCAATCAGTCCGTCTGCTGAGTGAGACATCCCAGGTTTTTCTTAGCCAAATGGCACAAGATTTGGGAGATCAGGAAGTACAGTGTATAAGTACCCTGACTGTGCATAGATGAGGTCATACTGTTGAGCCTTACTGATGGATTCCTCTTCAAATTGAGGGAAGGTGGAAGCCACATCCTTACCGAAGAGAGAGACAAGTGATCTAAGAAACCAGTCAAGACACTATTTCTCCGTGGTTTCTTCTTTGCACAAACTACGTCGCCTATGCCACTCATGAATGTGATCAGCGATATGTGTGGCTGAGGTTTGTTTGAAATTAGAGAGTAATTCCAGGCCATTGTCATGGAAGATTGGTAATTGGAAGAAGGTCAAGAATTCTTTGCCAAGGACTCAAAAGTCGCATGGTACCCTGATTTTTCCTCTACGTACCATTTGGTCGATGGTCTAGTGAGTGTGCATTGAAATAATCACAATATGATGGAATCATCCATAATGCTATTGGAAGATCACCATAGGTGAAAGGTCATGACATGGTTGGCGGGGTCATCTCCTGCCTTTCCTTCAAACTTGGGTATGTCTGAAGGTAGTTTGGTGGGCATTGCAGGCCATGTGGGGTCATGCAATATAGGATCATTGGTAATTTTTATTAGATTTGGTATGTTGAGAGAGGCCAAATATGGCATCTGTAGTGGGGGGGGAGGATTAGCTCCAGCCATGGTGTGAGTGTTTTATGAACCTAACCCTTAAGGGGGGTTAGGTGGGTTGGTACTTCCCCCTTGGGAGGAAGTTGGTCCCTGCTTTCATGTAAAGGAGAGCGAGTGGACGGAGGACCTTGGGAAGTGGACCCAAGTAGTGTGGAACCAAGCAAAGCTGATCCTAAAATAGTAGCACTCACAGGAGTGTGTGAAGGTGGTGTCGATGAGTGGGAAAGACCAGACACTCCCCCTACGATAGGAGGGAGGTTTAGTAAGCATCGTGAATGACGGGGATTTTGTGGGTCCCCTATGATATCCAACTAGCTGAGTGAATGTGTGCAAATGGTGGTGAGAGTAATAAAGAAACAAGAGCCTTTGTGTTGCAAATTTTGAACTTTACACAATATATATATCCAAATCAAAATGGAATCAGAAGTGCATCATACATAAAATGTTTTGAAAAAGAAGCACATATGTGGATAAGAAGGTTTTTTCCACGTGGGGAATCAAAAGAAAACAAATGCTCGTGTCCTAGAAGACGTAATGTCCTTCCTCTCAAATAGCATTGGACATTCCAATAGTACTCAACAGTGGGGTCTGAAGTCACCGGAAGAGAAACTAGTGAAGGATGAAATAATTGGTTATAATGAGGGGTAAAGGGGCATATCTCAAAAGAGCTGGCGATATTTCCCAATAGCCACACAAAATCCAATCAAGGTGCAATTGCAGCCCACAATTGCCACCTGGGTAGATGTCCTAAAATTTGGTAAGTAGGTACCTCGGTCAAAGTGCGGCATTTAGATTTTCGGCCTAAGAAATAGGTCACAGGATGGATCCCGCCCAAGAGGTGGGTGCCTCAAGGGGGGATGCACAGAACAACCAGACCTCATCCTTCAACCCTTCACGGGTACCTCCCTGCCTTATGGTGTTAGGAACACTTGACTTGGAGGATTTTCAATTCCCTATTTGACAACTTCTATGGTTTTGACAATTTGAGAACCAGATAATAGGGATTTATTTGGATGCCTATCCCCGAAATCCTACCTAGACTAAAAAAAAAAAATTGGCACCTCCTGTGGAGGAAAACTTAGTGATTTTTTAGAAAAATTTTAGATGTAGTTATTTGGAGAGGTTGGGGGTGTGAACCAACCTCGTTGATTAAAAATGGGAGTGGATAGTTTCGTCAAGAAAAGGGTGGGGTGTTTTCGAAATCCCTTTGGAGGAAACTTACTTTGACCTCCACGTTTCAAGAATAAGCTATGTGAGTGATAAGTGACTTTTGTGTGTGAGTGAAAGTGTGTCAATTTTTAGTGAATTAGATGTCACCTTGCTGCATGTAGACTTCGCTTGGTCCTTACAAGTGTTGATTACCTAATTAAATAAGTGTCTTTGGTACAACCTTGCGTAATTCAAAAGTCCCTAGGAAGCTAGCATGTGGACATGTGGGTTTGTTACTATCTTTTTAAATCCCTATTCTGATGTAATCTAAGAAAAGCTTTGAAACTATCCTAGATTGATCATGTGGACATGTATGGGCCTGTTACAAAACCTTTAAACTTCCCTAGTGATTTGATCTAAGAAAGTAAATTTCAACAATATCCTATCTTTATAGCATGTGGACATGTATGGGCCCGTTACAATATTAATATGTGCTTGAAAAAATAAACTAAGAGGAGTCCCGAGAAGAGTTGTTGTCCTCTCCTAAGGTTTTAATGTTCTTAAGGGAGATAAAATCGTTTCACAATCTTTTTCTGATTCTCAAGATCGCTTGGGGGCGTGAGAGAAGAGAATACTAAGAAATTTTTATCCAACTTCTAGTCCCAATGAAAGTTAAATGTGATTAAAAATAATTTCCAACTTATATTGTGAGTCAACACAGGCCATCCATGTGGCGAAAATGAAAGCAAAAGAGGAAATTGAATTTAACCCCATAAGTGCCTATGTGTTTTGACTAACCCCTTTATATGATGAGGGGACTAAGTGTGGTGCAGCTTTAAAACATGCTTGACATCATTTTTAAGAAGGAAAATGGCCTTCCCCACATCTCAACAACTTTATAATCTGAATTTTTGCACAGATGCATGGGTCTCAGTGGAGACAGAGGAGCACAGAGCGCATGTACGTGAACAGAGAAAAGTCAATAAGCGCACGTGAGGAGAAAAAAACTGTGACTTAAGCGCATGTGCACACAATGCATGTCTGTGGGCCTAAAAACCCACGCACATGTGACACACGGTCGAGAATGAAAAATCCAGATGGATTTCTCTCAATTCACCTTTGAATTGGATGATTGGCAAGTCGGTTTAGGCCGGTTAGTGCACATGCAAGTTAAATAAACTAAAAGAAGAGCTAGAAAACCCCAAATGGGGTAGGAAATTAATACCTTTCCTGAGTGGAGTCACCAATCTGTTGCGCCTCTTTCGTCACCTTAGTGAGAAAAATAAAGGTGCTTGCAAGCTTAGTTGGGTTTGTTGAGCAGGACAACTGCAAGGAAAAGGGTTAGAAAAAGAAATATAAAACAACAACTAAGAATTAAACTAAGAAATAAAATAACAACTAAATTTATAAACATAGGGACATAAGGACAAAAAGAACAATGAGACCCATGTCACCAATGATAAGGCTGAT
>SNQJ01S0050445.1:46669-77563 GCA_010110895.2 Picea sitchensis | reverse complement strand
AAACACAGAACTATCTAAGTCGCTGCTGAAACACGGAGGCTGCTACACAGTCCAAAGATGTAGATGCTGAAACACGGAGCTGCTACACAATCTGAGGACGCATAAGCCGAAACACGGAGCAATCACTCAGTTCAGAAGTGCAGATGCTGAGACACAGAGGAGGACACCACGATGCTAAAACACGAGTCCTGACAGCTAGCAGTCAAACCGACACAGTCAAGAGTGCAATTCACGTGGCTGAAAAGGACGTGAATTGCGATACTGAAACAACACTAGCAGCTATGTGAAGAAGCCGTTACACCAGCCGTAACAACAATGCTTCGTCCAGCCCCTGCATTAGCAGTCAGTTGCGTGAAGATAGGACACCCTATGCTAATTTAGAAAGAAGATCCGATTTAGTGTAGGATCCAGATCTGCCTTGTAATGATTGTATCGATGGGATTTCCCTTTAAATTCAAGGGAAATCACCATTCGGAGGAGCCAACTTTTATGTACTAAGAACTTCAGAGAAGCGGGACGTGTTCGATCTTTCCAATTTGTAATGTGACATTTCAACAGATGAATAGAAGACTGCTTTGATAATTCGTCTCTAAGTTTTCCCGTTTCAGGGGAATCTTGTGAGAAGGGAGGGCCCACCTTCTTCACAAGATTCACCCCCTTAGTTAGAAGTGTAATTGTTTAATTCTTGTTTATATTTTGTTTGACTGTCAATTGCTGAAACACTGTTTTATGGATTTTGCGTTGCTGAAAAACTACTGACTCTGTCTTAGTTATTGAATCGAACTTGTAATTCTTCTTATCAGCAATCTTGTGTGGTGATTCTATGTTAGCAGAAGTTTGATTAAAGATTCCTGCACAGACAGAAAGGGATTAAAATATCAGACCCTCTGTATAATTCATTCCTACTTAAGTCGTGTTAGACAGAGGTCTGGATAATAGGTTCCTGCTCAGACAGGAAGGAATAGAGAATTCATTCCTACCGCAGGTTAGACAGAGGTCCTGATAAAAGGTTCCCCGCCGCACGTAAATGAATCTAACCATATTGACTTCAATAGAATTTCTTCCTCCCCCGCAAGTGTGCTAGCTTTAGATTTGTTGCGTCCCCGCCGCATGTGAAGGGATTGCAACACCTCTGCCTTCAGATTTCCTTCACCTTCATAAGTGTGTTAGCTAGGATTGATTTCAAGGGTTCCCACTGTAAAGGAAAGAACCAAAACATCCTACTCGCTGGGTTGCACTTTTCTCTGTCACGTAAACCTGGGTTAGAGATCCCGCTTAGGAAAGAAAGGGAATCGGGGATCAGCTTTGTTCTCTATAGGACTTTAATCAATATGTGTTAAATCGTAATAGGCCCAAGGTTCCTCGCTTAGACGTAGCTGAACCAAGCGTTTGCCCCTCAAGTTAGATAGAGCTTATTGTTTTCTCACGATTATTACTTTCATCAAGAGTGTTAGTAATCGAATCTCTTTGTTTGAGAGTAAGGGTCCCTGCTCTCCTGATTACAAGATAGTTGTTCTTACCCATTGCAATGTTATTTTAATTGTAATCCGTGATTCTTAATTTGAACTATAAAGAATTGCAATAGGGAGATTTCTTTCCCCGTGGATACAATTCCGAGCTTCCGGCTCACTCTTCAAGAAGTTTAGATAGAATGATTTTACTACAACACTAAGTGCTTTTGAATTGAGCATATATAGTGCTAACTATCTTTGGAAACAAAAGACTTCAAGGATAATTTATGTTTCAATTTGGTTGTTTGAAATTAATTAAGCAAATTATAGTGACCAACAGCCCATAGGATAATTTTTTAGATCTCTTTATAGGAACTTTAAACTATAACATCAAGCACAAGTTGTGTCTCCTCAAACCTAAATACCTAGATCATTCTTTCAATATGAAAAGGAAAGTTGAAAGTAAAATATGGCTACTAGAAGAGTGATTTCTAACAACTATACAGAGTTATCCTCCCTCTCGTAATGTCAGTCATCCTACAAGTTTTACACCTTATCAAATGGATTAAAGAAGAGAAAAATGACTATGTTTCACTCAGATAGCAAGTGTAGTAAGGGGAATAAATGTGGGGATAATAAATTATTCTACATAGATTGTAAATAAGAAGAAGAACAAGAATTGGAACCATCAGGATATAGAACTAGAAGACACTACTCTAACCATATATTTTCATGCATCGGATGACATCAATACTTGAAAAAACCTCAATATACAATGATTTATCAAAATAAAAATGTAATGGTGTTGATTGATTCTCACAGCATCCATAACTTCATTAATTGCAACTTAGTGAAATTTTTCAATTTCTTTGTATATCCATCACTAGAGTTTCGCATGATTGAAAATGGAGGTACGATAAATTATTCAAGAAAGTGTCATAGTATTAATCCAAATATAGGGGAGTATTTATCAGATAGTCCCATGATTCAATCCAAATGGGTGTTGTTGTTTTTGTATTAGGGGTCGAAAGGCTAAAATCATTAGGAACATTGGGTCTTAATTTTCAATAAACTTTCATGATATTTTCCTCAAAAAGAAAGGAAATTGAACTCAAAGGTATCCAAGGGAAATCCTAAAAGGTGATAATCTCTAATAGAATGACGAAATTACTCAAAAAGGAACACCAACACTTTCATAATTTTTCTCATTAGATGTTCAAGCATCTAGACCTATTTTTCTAGTGGATCTCCAAAAATTTATTGAAAATCATTCCAAGGTATTTGAACATATTCCTAAGGATCTTCCACCGCTTTGATATCATGGACATGCTATTCATTTAAAACTAGAAAGTGTACCACCTAAGATTGGGCCTTATAGGTTCCCATATGCAGAAAATAGTGAGATTGAACATATGATTCAAGAAATGTTAGGGGGCGACATCATTCAACCTATCTAAAATTATTTATATTCATTAGTTGTGATGGTTGAAGAAAAGGACGGCTCATGGGGTATGTGTCCAAATTATAGATGAATCAACAAAATGAGTATTAAAGATAATTTTTGTATTCCTATAATTGATTAATTGAAAGGATAATGTTTTACTAAGTTGGATCTCAACTCTAGATATGATCAAATCAGAATGAGATGCAAGAAGAAATTCCCTAAATATCCTTTATAACACATGAAGGACATTAAAGGTTTTTGGTGATGTTATATGGCTATACTAATGTAACTTTAACACTTCAAATATTAATCAATTATATTTTCAATCCCATACTCATAAAAAAAAAATTAGTATTTTTTAACGATATACTAATATACAAAAAATCATGGGATGAACATGTACAACATGTTCACATGGTGTTTGTTGGCGTAGGACATTTTAGGGAACACCATATGAAGTATTGAATTCAGTTAGAAAAGGGATTAGAAAAGGAGTGTGCACCAAAAAATAAGGAAAATCAACGCGTCGTAGAACAAGGAAAATAAACGTGAGGAAGAAGAAGACTCAAAGGAAGGAAGGAGGAAGCAAATCAACTGCACACATAGGAAGTTAGAATGTGGACACACCTAATCCACTTAGGGTTAGGGTTTTTGTCATTGATGTAATGGGGTTTAACCCACTTTTTTTATTATAAATAAGTATTGTAATATCTGAGGAGAGGACATGATATGATATCATCTCATGTGAAGAAGAGTTATTTCTTGAGCTATATAGTTGCAAAACTAGTTTTGGAGATGAGTACATTTTTGAGAGATATGCATTGTAAATGAGGGTCAAGTCGCAAGTTGTGGAGCTTGGTGTGACACTGGTCTACCTCACACATATATATGTGTGTGCATTTCATATACACCTCTGATGTAATGTGCACAACACAATGAATTGATGAAGATGAATAAAGAAGAAAATAATTCTAGATATTTGTGGACGTAGCCCAAGCGTGAACCACAAAAATTGTGTCACTGTGTGGAATGTTTTATGTCTTGCAATGGTTTATGATAAATGAATAAACATGTTAGTAGTAAAATGTAAGTGTGCACTAGAATAGTTATGATATTTACTATAAAATGAAGTTTAGTGAATGAATATGGTTACAATATGGTAGATCTGGGTTTAGTGATATGGTATAATGATAAATTTGATGTATGTTGAAGTAAAAAGGCATACCTAACATCCCCAAAGAAACATCCCTTCCAAGGCTGCAGACATCTGGGTCCTGCAGCCATCTCAGGTGAGACTTCATTGTGCACTTTGTGCACAGTGTTTCCTTCTTCTCTCCAGAAGGGTCGATGGTTTGCAGGGTTTTTTTGGAAACCTAAATTAGAACCCAGATCATCCTAAACATTCCAACAAATGGTTCCATTTTTGGTTGAAACTCACAAGAATAGATTGGAAGGGACTTGATGAGAGTGAAGAGAATGCAGTAGTATAAAGGGATGTTTAGGCCATGGAACCCTACTAAACATGATATTGAACGATGGCTGGAAACAAAAGATCTTGATTTTGTGTAGAAAGAGAATAAAATTTCCAGGTATACACCACGCTAGTACTTGGAAAGGTATGTATTCATTGATATTCGTGAGGAATGTTTTTGTTATTTTATGAATTAGTTGTAGGAGTGGATATTGATATTGAAGGACAATAACCCTACTAACCAAATAAGACCAATAGAGTAGACTACTAATAATATTGCGATCCTAGAAAGAGTCAATAATAAATTCACACGTGTAGTGGATTTCTGGCTAGGCAATATTATTGAAGGATTTATTGTTGAGTTTGTAGTCAATACTGCAAAGGAATACACTACTGCAGAGCATAATTTTTTGAAGGGACCTAGAGGAAGGTATATTAGATCACTTTATACATTGATCAATATCCTATTACATGATAATGACGTGATGACAATGGATTCTAAATCACTCTACGTGCATGGGGGAACTGGGGGAAGCACTAAGGACGATCTGAGATATGGAGAGGGATTTGGAGAGAGGCTAAAATATGGAAGAAATGGACCCAATTATGATGGATGAAGATTAGATCAAGGAAATAATGGATAAAGCAGGAAAAACATGCAACAAAAGACCCTACAAGTATAAGATCAATAATAAGAAGAGGGTAGTATCCGATAAAGAGGCATTGGATAGTGATGAAGAAGAGGTAGATGATCTCCATGCTACGGGGAATATTGAGGATATCCTGCGTGCCACATATGAGAGAAAAACCAGAGGTCAAGGGTCCGACCCAGAAGAAGGCTCTCAATTCCATATGAAAATTAGTGTGGAACCCATAACGCCATGTGTGACTAAGACATCTAAAAAAGAAGAAACATTTAGACAACCAACAATTAGCGGAAGAAGGATTTTAGCAGGTTGAGGGACCAGTGGAAGTACAAATTCAGTTAGCAGTAGTCAGTTATCGACACTACATGGAGGTGGTAGTACAACAAAATTTATAATGGCAGGAGTAGATCCAACTATCCAGTTACCATAGTTTCATCGATAAGGGTCGGAGGACCCAGAGAAGCATTTGTTTATTTGTGAGAAAATTTGGGTAGCTAAATAGATCACATATGAATATACAAGAGTGGTGCAACTTGCAATCACATTTACAGAATGCACACTAGATTGGTATATGGGCCTCGTAGTAAACAATCCACAAGGTGCACCTACAACCGTCACATATGTTAAGAAGGCGCTAATCAATGAATTCCAGTGACCAAGTTCAAAGGATCAGTTTATGAATGAAATTATAGAAATCAAATAGAATTCAGGAGAGTCAGTTTGGTAGATTGATCAAAAGATCAAGCGATTGAAAGGTAAGTTGAAGTACCCTATCACATATATGCAACATAGGAATCTATTTGTTAATTCATTATTTCCACATCTGAAGTATCCATTGAGGCAACAAAAGTTCCTGACTCGGGCTGAGGATTTGCAAGCAGCCTTGCAATTGGAGGAAAATGAGTAAAAACATATAGATCTAGCTATAAAAGATCTAAAAAATATGAAATTCCAGTTGAATCAGAATAAAGACAAGGAAAAGAGGGAAGTTGTTTGGTGTACCTTATGAAGAATAGAAGGACATCATAATAATGAGTGCCTAATATTTGTACAGTACTTGGGAGAAGGAATCACAAATCCCTTACCCATAGGAGGACCATGGTTTGAAATATGTAGAACATGTGGAAATGATCCATATCATGGTCCCATGATGGAAACGTATTAAATCGTGCCTAAGAGTACATTCTATAACTTATGCAAGTTTGTAGGAAATGAGGACAAGGATTGTCGAACATTGGAAATGATGAAGGAAAGGACCTCAGATGATTATAGGATGCACACTAAACCAATGAAAGCTCCATCTACACAACATTATAATAATACACAATAGTTTACAGTGCCATTGCAATATAATAATGCAGAGCCACGGTATAATTTGGTACCATAGTAAAATACACAACACAAAGATAATCAAGATAACAAAGGAGGATTCATAGGAGGAGGTTGTGGAGGAAGAGGATTTGGAGGAGGTAGAGGACTAGTAACCTGTCACAATTTTCATAAACCTAGAAATTATGCAAGGGGTTGTCCACATCCACCAACAACATGTATGTATTTTCATGTAGTAGATCATAATACAAAATATTGTCCAACACATTTGATAAAGATAGAGGAAAAGAGGAATAAAAACAACCAGAATGTTCAATGGATTTCCTTAGAAAATATAGAAGATGATGGAACAAATATCCATATAGTGAATCAAGGAGGAACCATGACAAGAGCATATGAAACAAAGAGGGATCAGGACCAACACTAGTGGGTCAGAAGCAATACAACACCTGGAAAAAAAAATTGATGCGCGAAAGGAGAAAGAAATATTCAAGGAGGCCAGACAAGAAATTTTGAAGGAGAATATTACTTCTACTTCAAGAACAAGGCCATGAGATAATGTACCAGTATATGACATGCCTCCATTATTTGATTAGACCAGTAGAGATCATTCTTCATAACAAGTAAGTAATCTAAGAAATTTTTTTGGCTCTTACTTGAAGTTATTGAATGATAAAAGATCTCCACAAGTGTTACAAAGTCTGTTAGAAAAGTGAAATTATGGAGAAAAGATAAAACTATAATAGAAGAAAGTCAATCAAGTTCGTAAGAAGACAAGGAAAAATAGGGAGTTCATATTGAATGCAAATATTGGATACTTTAACATGGGGGACATCATATTGGACTTGGGTTCTTAGGTAAATCTTCTCCCTAAGAAGACATGGGAAACTATGGGGCAACCTACATTGGGATATTCACCTATTTAGTTGAAACTAGAAAATCAGTATAAAGTGGTACCAATTGGTGGATTGAAGGGAATACTAATGGATTTATATGGTGTGTGCACTATGGAAGACTTTGAATTTATTGATATAGTATATAATACTAAACCTTATCCAACATTGTTGGGATTGGATTGGGAATTTGACAATCAGACTATCATCAACTTGAAGACTAGGAAAATAATTTTTGAATCATGAGAATACAGATTTATAGAACCATTATATCCTTCATAAGGTGGAAGATATGTGGAACCAACATCAGACAACTTTATCCCATAAGAGATAAAATAGTTTTATAGAACTACCATGAGCCAGGAATATTACATTAACCCGACAACAGATTAAATTCTTAGCTAGAGAAGCATTAGTTCTTATGATTTATACTCTGAAATAGATTGGAGAATTGGAAACAATTATTAAATGATATATCTACTATAATATGTTCAATAATGACACACACATTGAGATGGATTGGCTCAGAGGTAAGAGAACCTCCAAATTTTTATGGTCCAAATGATTTGGAATATTTTTTAAGAAATTTTGAATTAGATTTTCTGGAAAATAAAAGGTTATTAGATTTATATCTTGCATTAAAAGTGACACCTACACATTGGTGGGGTACTCACAAGGAGAAGATAAATAATTGGTACCAATGCAAGATATTACTACGCATTAGATTTGGCGCAGAACAAGAGAATAAATATATGGAGAAGAATGATGGAATTGGACAAACCAAAGAACATATAGAAATATGTATAAATCAATGGAGATTGGTACCACTAGAATAATGGCCACATCACTTCATTCATACATTAGAAGGCATCCCAAGGAATTGTTAAACAAAATTGGAACTGTGCAAAAAAACTGCAAATTGGGACGAGTTGCAACATAATTTTATGATTACATTTTCATTTGAAGATGAGAATCCAATGATAGAGACAACACTGAAGATGATAAAAGAGAATATTTTTGAAGAACCTGAAGTTGAAATTGTACCATCATATTAGAATCAAAATAGAAAAACAGTCAGAAAATTGTTACATTGTTACCACGTCGCAGAAGATGACTCAAAAGAAGAAAACACGTGTGATAGTCATATAACATAACTTTAAGGGGAAAGAGAAGTTTAAGTTCCAAAGTTACAGTCAGAAGAATTTGCTGCACCACTGAATATAAAAATAGGTAAATATTGGAACAGAAGAGAGCCCAAAAATTGCAAGTATTGGTGACTATTGGGATAACCAGACAGTGGAAAGAATAACAAAATTGTTGTGTGATTATAATGATTTATCTCCAACGAAATTTTTAGAGATGAAAGGGGTAGAATTATAACTTGGAGAAATGAAAACTCATTTGAGACCAGATGCCAGACCAATAAAACAAAGACCTTATAGGCTGAATCTAGTATACAAACAAAAAGTTAAGGAAAAGATTGTTAAGATCTTAGAGGTTGGTGCAATAGAATTTGCTGAATAATATAAGTGGATTAGCCCTATTTTAGTGAATCAGGAGAATAATTAAGGGGGAAGAAGGATCTTTGTAGACTTGAGGAATTTGAATGATTCTTGTCTGCATGATCCCTTCCCTACTCCATTTACAAACGAGTGTTGGAAAATGTAGGAGGACAAGAAGCATATTCATTTATTGATAAATTTTCAGGGTATCACCATATCATAATAGCACCAAAGGATTGACATAAGGCTACATTTGTCATAGAATGGGGTTCATATCAATACAAAATGATTCTTTTTGGATTGAAGAATGCCCCTGCTATTTTTTCAAGATTAGTGGTAGCTGCATTTAAATATTTTATACATAAAATTTTGGAAGGTTATTTGGATGATTAGACAATATTTAGTTTATTGAAAGATCATGTTGAAGTGTTAAGATTGATTCTAGACAGGTGTAGACAGTTTCAAATCTCATTTAACCTTAAGAAATACATATTCAGTGCACCATTTGGAATTTTTCTATGGCATGTGGTGTGTAAACAAGGTCTATTGGTTGATCCTGTGAAGATTGTTGTCATTGTTAATTTACCACCATATAAGTCAGTGTGCCAGTTAAAATCTACACTTGGTCATACAAGATACTATAGGAAGTTCATAAGGGGATATTCACTTATTACTGCGCCCATGGAGAAATTGTTAAAAAAGTATATCAAATTTCAGTGGAATGAGGAGTGCCAATAGATTTTGGACATCTTGAAGGAGACAATGGTAGCAATGCCAATTTTAGAATTTCCAGATTGGTCAAAGTAGTTTCATGTTCATGTGGATCCATATTCAATAGCACTTGGAACAATATTAACACATCCAAGAGAAGGTGATATAGATCACCCAATAGCATTTGCAAGAAGGAAAGTCTCATAATTAAAAAAGAGCTACAATACAACAGAGAGAGAAGGTTTGGCTATGGTGTATGCATTGCAAAAGTTCAGAAACTATTTGTTAGACCAACAATTTAAAATGTTCACAGATTACTCTGCTCTTAAATACATGGTCAACAAGCCGGTGTTGAGGGGAAGAATATCTAGATGGTTGTTGTTATTTCGGGAATTTGACTTTGAAGTAGTTGTGAAACCTAGAAGATTGAATGTAGGGCCAGATCATATTTCCAAGATAAACAATGGGGAGGAACCAGGCAATTTGGAGGAAATTTTTCTTGATGCACAACTATTTTAAGTGTAGATTGCTAATGAATATTTTGTTGATATTATTGAATGTTTGAGTAAAGGAGTTTCCCCAAAGGAATACAATACCACACAGAAGAAGAATTTGGTGGTTAGAGCTGCAAATTACCAACTAATTACAGGACATTTGTATAAACTAGGAGAAGATAACATTCTAAGAAGATGTGTCATGGAGCATGAACGTCCTATCATTTTGGCAGAAACACATGAAGGAATAGCTGGAGGAAATTATGCAGGGAAAGTTATTGTGCAAAAGATAATACGTAGGACTATGGACAGAAAGTAGCTAGAAAAAGGAAAAAGGTATTGGATAGAAAAGTACATTTCACTAGAGCATTTATGATGGGACTTATAAAAGAGGAAATTATGCACAAGAAGACTCATTGTGACATTGAGAAAATGATAACTAAGGAGAAAAAAATCGGTATGAGAAATTGATTTTGAGGTGATTTAGAGACAATTTAGACCAACCTAGTCTATATTTAAATGGTACCATTGAAGGTCATAGCTCCTAGATGAACTGCAAGGAAAACACAAAACACCATAAGGTATCCACAAGAGAAAGCAATGGAAGAAAAAAACCCTATTCAACAGGAGGGAGTGGTGTATGTCGATGCCATTCCTTCACCTGTGATCTAACAAGTTAGTCCAACGATTATGGAGGAAAAATAAGAATAGGTTTCAGTGACAGAAGAGATGGAGGTCAATACACATGAAACCCTAGCACAGAGGAGAACCCCATGCAACAAATCAGATTAGGAGAACCACAATAGATGAGTGAGGAATATGATGAGTGCACAGAGTCAGATGAACCCAGAGGATAGGCAAAAGTAGTGCAACAACTTGTCACAGAGCCAACAGATCAGACGAAAGAACAAGTTCAGGTGGAAGATGTTACACAACAACAAGATTCAGACGTAGAAGAAGAATATGATGTGCACCAAGAAGAGGGGCCATCGATAATGACAGGAAATAGAATGGGAAAACAAAGAATATGAATATCATCACACAAATAGAAATAAGCAACACTGAAACTACCGCGCATACCCAAAGGAGTCATGATTCTCCTTGGCATATTAGGATGTTTGGATAAATTGAGGTATTCATACCACAATGTAACAAATAGGGACAAGTTCCCTAAGGTTGTGCCATAAGTCTATATGGAGAGAAAAGGAGTAGGTCTGCCAGGATTTCCAATTTTAGAGCCAAAGCAGTGGATAGCAGGGTTTTATAACGTATGTATCATGAACTTATTAGAAATCCGTCATTTTGGGTGGGGTAAATATGTAAACAACTACGTCAAACAATTACTAACAATAGTACATGGGGGTATTCTATGGATAGATATAACAATCTAAATAGATGTAGATTTAATATCATAAATCATCGTTTTTCCAACTGATGGAGAAAAGACAAAACAATATTTAGATGAAATGACAAAAGAGAAATCCCTCACAGAGGAGATGAAGAAGACATATGGCACTGAGAGAGGGTCATGGGGTGTCATAATTAACATAATCGGTGAACTTGTGATGTTATTGGTGACCACATTGATGACTTGAAAACTCTTATGGAAATTTCACAAGGAAGAAGCACCTGCAGGAGTTATAGCATCAACTGCGCAGTTCACAAAGGGGACTTTATTCGACTGGAGCACATATTTACTGAAATGATTTTTGGATGACTAGAAGGATGCACAGAATATTGGAACAGAGTTCCATTATGAATGGTTGATAATATTGATAGCTTTGGTGGGTTGGAGAGAACCCAAACACAATGGCTTTTAAACAAGGCCAGGAAAATGGCATGCAACAAAGTATACGACATTATGGCACACCTAAGATGAAAATAAAAGGAAGGAAAATGATAGAATATTTTCCATGTATTACAATGAGATGCAGGAAAAGATAGCCAATACATGGAGGATACCACCAAAAGTGGTGGAAGAGCACCAAAGCATAGCTAATTTTAAGGCTTCTAGACACAATATGTGGATTTTGGACAAAACAGATACCAAGAAGGAATGGTTACAATTAAGATACTATGTGACAAAATAAGAGGTACAATGGGTCATGAAAGACTGGCTTGAAGAATGGAGGGCACCAATAAATTCTAATAAGGGATCAAAAGGAGAAAAACAAGTAGAAGATGACACTTCATAGAAGTCAAATAGTCCAACAACAAATACAAGAAAGGCAACAGAGCGTGCAAAGGAAATAGTGGGGAGTGAAAAAGTTAGAAAACCAAGGAAGAGTAAACTTATTCCCAAACCTTCAATGTAGAAGTACCACACATAAGTACAAAATGGAGGAGTAAATAACGATAGTAATTTTCCTGCGTAGGAGGAACTAGGAGGAGGAGATATACCAGACATGGACATCCTAGGAAAATCAGTGCAGACAAATACACTTCCCATGAAGAGGAAAATATTGTAGTTAGGAGGTAATAAAAAGAAGATGAAGGTGCATAAAGGAATTCTTGAGTTCACATTAACAAAGGATGATGAGGAAACAGTGGCAGAGAAAGTATGGGACTGCCCAACAAAGGTGTGGGATGATGCAATGAAACAAAGGGAAGAAATAATTAGGAAGTTGATAGAGGTTAAGGAGGAATTGGAACAACTTCAACCTACTAGCGCACAGAAGAGAGAAAAAGCACAAAAACACACTTCATAAGAAAGTTCAGTTCCAATGTAGGAGATAGTACACATAATATCAATGGGAAGTAAAAATGTTTGTGTAAATCAGGAGATGTTACAGGTGGATGATGAGACAACACAAAAGAAGTTGAAGGACATAGATCACTTGGACTTGGAACTTCCCAAGGTTCCAACAAAGGTTCTTTACAAACTACAAATTAATGTTGCATAGGAGATACATTCGAGGGAACATGCAGACGTGACAAGTCTAGAACTGGCCAATGAAGTAAAGAGGAAACTAGAGTTGATAATAAATCAAGTGCAATTTGAGAGAGATACAACAAAGAAGAACATTGGTAGAATGGAGCAGAAAGAGGAGGAAGTGTTTAAAAAAATTCCTCATAGTGCACAATAATGGAGAGGTTGACAACAAAGGAGAATATTGAAAATATAGCGTAGGATATGGAGGCATACATGAATCACATTACATAATTGAATGAACTCCTACCACCTAGCACTCCACCAGAATTTAGAACGCAGAGGGAGCATGAGGTG
The DNA here is from genome assembly GCA_010110895.2 of Picea sitchensis. NCBI lineage: Eukaryota > Viridiplantae > Streptophyta > Pinopsida > Pinales > Pinaceae > Picea > Picea sitchensis. Next base: position 64,395 of record SNQJ01S0050445.1, on the reverse strand, counting down.
ATAATCTATAAGGAGAGAATTCCGAAGATATTTTAGGAACTCACAGAGCTATATAATAGGATCACGTAGTTATGGATGAGCCTACTAGAGTATGATCAACTACAAGAGTTAGAATAGAAGGAAGAATGAGTAAATATTGTAGTGTAAGAACTCAAGTAGAGGAAAAAAGGAATGAATATATCAGATAGGTTGAAGAGTGCACAAGAATTGAATAATTTAAAGACAGAGATGAAGAGAATACAGGTAGAGAAGAAGTCAAGGTAGGCTAAGTTGGAGACATTGAAATAAAGGATAGAAAAAATGTTGGTTGATATTAATGCAACCAAGGGGAAGATTGAAATAATCAGCTTGGATACTGAAGATTTACTAAGGGAGCATATCACTGCATAGAATGGGGATTCAGTACCAGAGAAGAGTGCACATGTAAACAATCGAATTGAATATATTGTAGGTAAATTCAATGGATTGGAGAACTCAGTGTAGGATGCAAACACTGCCTGAGTGGCTAGAGATGAGTAGCAGGTGAGTGTTGGGGGCCTGTTAGTGCAAGCCATTTTGGGGGAAAATGCACTTGGTATTGAATATAGTTACAAAAGGGACTAGAAAAGGAGTGTGGACCAGGAAATGAGGAAAATAAGTGCGTTGGATAACAAGGAAAAGCAACACAAGGAAGCAGAAGAGTCAAAGGAAATAAGGAGGAAGGAGATCAACTACATGTGTGGGAAGTTAGAATGTGGAAAAACATGATCCACTTAGGGTTAGGGTTTTGGTCATTGATGTAACAGGTTTTAACCAACTTTTTGTAGTATACATAGGTATTGTAAGATCTAAGGGGAGGAGAGGATACAATATCATGTCATGTGAAGAAGAGTTATTGCTTGAGCTATCTCATTTCAGAACTAGTTTTGGAAATGAATCACTTTTTGAGAGATATGCATTGTAACTGAGGGTTAGGTCACAAGTTGTTTATCTTGGTGTGACATTGTCCCACCTCACACATATATATGTGCATTTTGTATGCACCTATGATGTCATTCACGCAACACAATGATTTTATGAAGATGAATAAATAAGAAAATAATGTCAGATCGTTGTTGATGTATCCTAGGGGGGAGCCATGAAAAAGCATTGTGTCACTATGTGGAATGTTTTATTCCTTGAAATGGTTTATGATGAATGATTAAATCTTTTAGTACTAAAATTAAAGTGTGCACTAGAATAGTTCTGATATTTACTGTAGAATGAAGTTTAATGAATGAATCTGGTCATAGTATGGTAGATTTGGGTTTAGTGATATGGTATAATGATAAATTTGATGTACGTTGAAGTAAAAATGCATGCCTAAAATCCGCAAAGAATCATCCCTTCGAAGGCTACATACATATGGGTCTTGTAGCCACCCATAAAGTCATCTCGGGTGAGAGTTCATTATGCACTTTGTGCATAGTGTTTCCTTTTGGCCTCTATAAGGGCCGATGGTTTGTAGGGTTTTGTTGGAAACCTAAAGTTGAACCTGGATCATCCTAAACATTCCAACAATGTTAAAATTGTTGGAAGAAAAACAACTATATGTAGAGCCTTCCAAGTTTTCCTTTTGGGTTCAAGAAGTAGAATATCTAGGTCATATTGTATCTCATGAAAGTGTCAAAGTGGACCCTAAAAAAATTAAATCTATGATGGAATGGCCAACTTCAAAAACATTGAAGAATCATAGAGNAGAGCCTTCCAAGTTTTCCTTTTGGGTTCAAGAAGTAGAATATCTAGGTCATATTGTATCTCATGAAAGTGTCAAAGTGGACCCTAAAAAAATTAAATCTATGATGGAATGGCCAACTTCAAAAACATTGAAGAATCATAGAGGATTCTTAGTATTGATAGGATATTAATCCAATTTTATAAAGCATTATGGTTGAATAACAACACCTCTAACAACATTATTAAAAAATGAGGAATTTTTTTGGACTCAATTATAAGAAACAAAATATTTTGAAATGCTTAAGGAGGCTATGAATACAAATTATTTTCTAGCCATGATTAACTTGACAAAAACCTTTATAGTGGAATGTGATACCTTGTGAGATGACATTGGTGCAGTTTTAATGCAGGAAAGAAAGCCCATTTCCTATGAAAGTAGACATTTTAAAGGAAATAAATTACTCAAACCCATTTATTAAAAGGAAATGTTGGCCATATTACATACAACTAATAAATGGTGCCCTTACCTAATAGGAATATGATTCAAGGTAAAAATAAATCATGATATTTTGAACTAATTCTTAGAACAATAATTATATTCAAAAGAGAAACAAAAATGGGTAAAAAAGATGTTAGGTTATAACCTTGAAATTATCTAAAAAAAAGGAAAATAAAGTATGGTGGAAGATGCACTTTCAAGGAAATAAGAGACACAAAGGGTTTACTGTGTTTATTTCCATTCCAAAATATAATTGGGTGGAAGAAGAAAGGATAGAATGGAAGCAAGATCGAAATGTATGAAAGATCATTCAATGACTACAAGAGGACCCAAGTGCAATAGATAATTTTTTGTGGAAGAATAACTTACTGTGGTATCAAGATCGCTTATGTTTATGTAAGAATTCCGAACTCAAACAAAAGGTCCTTTTGGAATTTCACACTTCTCCTATAGGAGGACAATCGGGGTGCCTGAAAACTTATCATGGGATCAAGAAGGAATTTTCTTGGGAAGGTCTTAAAATTGTTGTTCAAAATATCGTGGCTGAATGTGTGTTTTTCCAATAGAATAATGGACATCCAAGAAAGACCTTGGGTATCCTAAAAACATTATCTATACACACTCAATGTTGGGAAGAAGCTTCAATGGATTTTATTATAGGTATACCTGTGTCCAAAGGAAATAATTCCATCATGGTATTAGTGGATAGAATCACAAAGTATTCTGATTTTTTCTCCCTTTCTAATCCTTTTAAAGAAAGTACAATAGCCACAACATTCATGGAAATAGTTCATAAGCTACATGGAATCCCTAAGATCATGGTAAGTGACAGAGATCCAATTTTCACTAGAAATTTTTGGACTGAATATTTTTTTTCTTGGGAACTCAATTGGATCATGGATCCTCTTACCATCCTCAATTTGATGGGAAAACTGAGATTGTGAATAAATGTCTAGAGGGATATCTTCATTGTTTTTTATTTGGTAAACAAACACAATGGGTTGAGTGGCTTCCCTTGGCATAATGGTGGTACAACACATCATTCCATACTTCATAAAAATATGTCCCCATTTATGGAACTTTATGGATATAATCTTCCATCCATAATGATGCAGGAGCATCGTACGCAGCCAACCAAGGAGCATAAAGGTAGAATATAGTTGGAAAAGCACCCGCAAACATTTTGAAGTGTTTTGAATATTAATGGATGGACATTAATGGAATATCTAAGGGAAGTGTACTTACATTTATATCTAGAAGTTGTAAAGAGATCTTGAGTGTTTCTCTCATCTGTCGAATGTAGAGGCATTTATGCGTAATGAATGCAAGTAGGTGGATTTCATTTAATAGATTAGATAGTTTAGAAGCGTAGGAGGGAAAACAAATATAGACACCCTCACCCTTGTATCATTGTAATTTTATTATTATTCAGAATTCATAAGCTATAGAGCTATAACAGAGAGCTATAGAGAAGAGACCATGTACAGGATTGCTTGAGTTAATATATGAAGCTTTGACTCAATTTTCATGGTGTTATGACACTTACTGTTTACATTAGTTGAATGGTATGTTTACAACCGCTTTGTTTTCTCTGTTACCCAATCATTTCAATGTTGTGTTGTGTGTATGATTTCATGTTGAATGTATGAAGTATGAGAGAGGAGAAGAATGAGTTTCAATTGTTTCTCTCCCTGAGAATTCCTGCAAGGAGTGCAGTGAACATTCGCAAGGTGTGTGTTGACGAGGATCTAAGTTTTATCTTAGAAATCTCATAATAGATATCATTGTTCTCATACCATCAGAAGTGAAGGTGCAGCCCAGATCCGTGAAAGGTATGTGCAGGCTAGTTGAAGATTTAGAACTTATCAACTAAGGGGAAAAGTTGAAGGACTATTGTTGCAAAGAGTGCACAGGGTTGAAGAATCAAATAACTAGAGGTTATTTGAAAGTTTGCAGCAAGAAGTGTGTGTAGGGATCCTATTGGAAGTTTGAGTTATAAGAGGAAGCTCAGGAAGGATAACACCTTTGAAGTGTTCAAAGGGAGAGGGAGATCGAAATCGTCTCATAGAAGTCAAGTTCAGGAGGGAGAACACCAAGTCGTTTGGGTAGACGTCATTGAGAAGTGAATCGGGCAGTTATAATTCTCCATGGAGAACTTGCGAAATCACGAGGACCATAGGATCTAGAGGAGTTGCAAGGTGGTTAGGAGTCGAATGAACCACCACCCTGATATCAAGAATCAACATGAACCGTTGATTGTGATCAGTTTGAGCCATTAGATCATTTCATGAATTTCGAGATTCATAAGTTTGGAGTGCAGGCCAAAATACTTGGTCACTCTAATTCCCGAATCGCGAAAGGGATTATCAGGTGTGGAATTGAACGGTGGAAACACTTCATGGAAAAATACCACAATTCCGTGAACCGTTGGATCTCGCATATCTGTGAGGAAGTTAAGGTTGAGTGTCTTTTAGCATTCAAAATCTCAAGAGGAGTAGCAGGCATTGGATGGGAATCAACATGAGTCATTGATCTCACGTGAAAATTTCAGTATTTTGGGAATTCGGGGATTGCCACGACAAGTGATTTTGGAGTCGAGAGTTTCAAACTCTCGGTTTGTGAAATCCTGAAAATATCGGGACCATTGGATCAAAGGAGGCTCACAACCCTCAATCCCGCCAAAGGAAAATTTTTGGAGTTTGGGGAATCATAAGGGAAGAGGAAAAACTGTTGGTTGTTCTCTCAAAGTCCCGAAAGTCGAAACTAGTGGGCAACAGGTGGTGTGTGCTCGTCACATTAGAAGAGTCAACCTTTGTTGACATTTCACTTTTTGACGATTGCAAGAGTTGTGGCATTGCATGGAGAACCTCCAACTCACGAAGCTCAAAATCTTTCACAGCTTAAACAAAGGGGTTAAGTTAACTCTTGCTGTGGTTTCAGAAAAGATCCTGCACTGATCTTGGCCTGAGGGCAGGGGGTCTACACTAGTTGTGGTATCAGAGCCTGATTTTGTCTGTATATTTCAGGTAGAGGGAGCTAGAGGAAAAGAAGTAGTCTGATTCACACCAGTTGTGGTATTAGAGCACAAATCAAATTATTTTCTTTCTGTAGCAGAGAGAAAAGAGGAAAATTTATAGCCATGCCACCGAGAAGAAGAGTCAGGCAAATACCTGATCCAACAGTGGAAAGGTAAATACACGAATTACATGCCAGGCTTGATGCTATGGAGACAACACAAAGGCACACAGTTGGCACTGGGGATATCAGTGAAGCTGAAAGTGAAAATGAAGCCATAAACAAAGAATTTGTAGTCGAAGATGCTGTAGAAGAACGCCTATTCAGGGTTGTTGCAAGGATAGGTGCCAGAGAAAAAATGGACATTCCCATGTATGAGGGAAACTTAGATGTTGAAGAACTTCTAGACTGGATTAGAGGTCTAGACAAATACTTCAACTATGAGGATGTTGAGGAAGATAATAAAGTCGAACATGTTGTTACTAGACTTAAAGGGCATGCAACACTATGGTGGGATGAACTGTACGCTGACAAACGTTGCAAAGGCAAGCATAAAATCAAGAGCTGGGATAGAATGGTTGAAAAAATGAAATCCAAGTTTATACCCAGGGATTATCAAATCACTCTGTTTTGAAGGATGCAGAATTCGAGACAAAAGTTGATGTCATTAAGAGAATACACTGAAGAATTCTATAGGATAAACATAAGAGCAGGTCATCGAGAGAGCGATGATGAAAAAGTTGCCAAATACATGAATGGTCTACGATATGACATTCAAGATGAGATGAGCATGATGACCATTTGAAATGTCGAAAATTCTTATCAGATGGTTTTGAAAGCCGAAGAGAAGCTAAGCCAAAAGAAATGTCAAAGAGGCCGAGGTAGAAATCAAAGGAGAGGCAAGACAATTTCCCAAGACAGAACTCAGAAACCTAAGGAAGAAGAGAAGAAACCTCAAACTCAACCTGAGAGAGGAGGAAACTCACAGGGAAGGCAATATGTTGATAGAAATACTTTTCCTCGAGCTAGAGGAAGAAGAAGAGGTAGAGGAGGTGAAGTGAAATGCTTTGTCTGTGGAAAAGTTGGAAATAAATCCTATGAGTGTCTAGATAGAAAAAAAATGGTGGTGAAACGCACATTTCCGAAGCTCAAGGACTAAATGTTGAGGCGGAGGACGCTAAGGGTGGAAGTTCCTTAATGATGAAGAAAGTTCTCTTGAAACCACAAAAGGAACAGGAGAACCCGACCCAAAGAAACAACCTGTTTAGGACTGCCTGCAAAACTAAGTATAGAGTATGCTAGGTTATAGTGGACAACAGTAACACAGATAATCTCGTATCTATAGAGATGGTAGAAAAACTAGAGCTGGAGACTATTGCACATCCAAGCCCATACAGAGTTTCGTGGCTACAAAAAGGACATTAGGTAAATGTCACTAAACAATGTTTAGTTGAAATTAAAATAGGAGGATATAAAGATGAGATATTATGTGACGTCATTCCCATGGATGTTTGTCATCTATTGTTGGGTAGACCATGGCAATATGACAAAAATTTGGTTCATGATGGGATAAAGAACACGTACACCCTGGAGAAAAATGGTAGGACTCACATGTTGCTGCTGATTAAGGATAAAGAGGTGAAAATAGAAATGAGAAACACTATACTTCTCATGAGTGGGAAGGAACTTCTTGTTGAGGTTAAGACAAAGGAAGACACACAATTTTTTTTGGTTAGGAAGCCCATAATTGTTTTGACCAGTACGAGGATAGATGATTTACCAGAAGAAATTCATGATTTGTTGGGAGAGTTTGTTGATATAGTAGTGGACAAACTACCTTGTTTGTTGCCACCTATCAGGAATATAAGTCGTCATATAGATCTTATACCTGAAGCCAGTTTGCTAAACAAAGCAACATATCGGTTGACGCCATAGGAAAATGAAGAAGTTAAGAGGCAGGTCCAGAACTTAATGGACAAAGGATTGATTCGAGAAAGCTTGAGTCCATGCGTAGTTTCAACAGTGCTCAGCCCAAAGAAAGATGGTGCCTGAAGAATGTGTACAGACTCAAGGGAAATCAATAAGATTACCATCAGATACAGGTTTCCATTGTCAAGGATGGACGAGTTGATGGATTGCTTGAGTGGAGCAAAGTCTTTTTCAAAGATTGATTTGAAAAGCGGATATCATCCAATTAGAATGAGAGAAGGTGATGAATGGAAGACAACATTCAAGACAAATGAGGGGTTGTATGAATGGCTTGTCATGCCATTTGGCCTAACAAATGCACCCAGTACTTTCATGAGGTTGATGAACGAAGTCCTGAAGGATTTCATTGGGAAATTCGTCATTGTATATCTTGATGATATACTAATTTTCAGCAAAATAGAAGAAGAGCACTTAAAGCATCTAGTTGCAGTAATGAGGAGGTTATAGCAAGAGAAATTGCCGATCAATATGAAGAAATTGTCATTTATGAGGACATAACTCATTTATTTGTGTTTTGTTATCTCTGCAAATGAACTAAAAATGAATCCAGAAAAGATAAAGGTGATTAAGGATTGGCTATCGCCAAAGAGTGTATTTGAAGTACGAAGCTTCCATTGTTTGGCTACCTTCTATAGGAAATTCATCTAAAACTTCAGTGGAATTAGCACACCAATGATGGATATGGTGAAGAAAAGACATAAATATTTTCACTTGACGGAGGAAGCAGAGAAGACTTTCAAGTTGTTGAAGAAGAAGATCACTGAGCAACCAATTCTGGTTTTGCCGAATTTCAGCAAGACATTCTAGGTCAGGTGTGACGTGAGTGGATTTGCAGTTGGAGTGGTCTTAAGCCAAGACGATAGGTCGGTTTCGTATTTCAGTGAAAAAATGAATGAAGCAAAGATTAAGTACTCCACGTATGACAAGGAATTCTATGAAATCATACAAGCACTGAAGAAATGGAGACATTATTTGGTTCCCAAGGAGTTTGTTTTGTACAGTGATAATCCCGCTTTGCAATTCGTGACTCAACAGGAGAAGTTGAACCAAAAACATGCTAAATGGGTTGAATACATGCAGAATTTTACTTTTGTGATTAAGCATATTTATGGAACTACTGATAAAGTTGTTGATGCTTTGGGCAGGAAATGTTTGCCTATGCAGGAATTCAGAGTCAAGACTTTGGGTTTTGATGACCTCAAAGAAATGTACAAAGATGACCTAGATTTTAAAGAGGCATATGAGGCATCTGAGAATCCAATTCTCAGGGATGGAAGGCAATGGACTGAATACATGATCCAGGAGGGATTATTGTTCAGGGGAAATCAACTATGTATTCCGAAATGCTCCATGAGGGAGAACCTATTGAAGGAAAAACACAGTGCAAGATTGGTCGGACAGTTCGGTCATGACAAGACATTCTCAAAGTTGAATAACTCATATTATTGGCTAGGGATGAGAATGGATGTTAAGAAATTTTTGGATAGATGCAGAATTTACCAACACACGAAAGGAAAAAGGCAGAACATCAAATTATATCAACCATTACCCATACCTGAAAGGTCATGGGAGACAGTGAGAATGGACTTCATATTAGGACTGACAAGGACACAAAGGTGATATGATTCAATCTTTGTGGTAGTCGACATATTTTCAAAGATGACACATTTCATACCATGCCAGAAAACCAGTGACGCCACTCATATTGCGAACCTGTTTTTAAAGGAAGTCGTCAGACTTCATGGATTTCCAAAGAGCATCATTTCTGATCGAGATACCAAGTTTGTGGGGCATTTATGGAGGACCATATGGAAGAAGTTGGGGACACGTTTTTCTTTCAGCTCAACATATCATCCTCAGACAGATGGATAGACAGAGGTCGTAAATAGGAGCTTGGGAGATTTGTTAAGAAGCTTAGTGACTGAACACCACATTTAATGGGATCACATTCTGCCATAGGTGGAATTTGCTTAAAATGATTCACTTAATAGAAGCATAGGGAATAGTCCATTCCAAATTGTATATGGAATGCGGCCAAGGGGAGTTTCTGAATTGAAAGATGTAGAACAAGACGAATTCAGGAGTGCTAGTGCAGAGGACTTTGCAGAAGGAATGAAGGATCTTCACAGCCAAGTTAAGGAGTGATTGCAGAGTTAAAATCAAGAATACAAGCATAGAGCAAATCAACATAGGCGAGAAATTCAATTTGAAGTTGGTGATCTAATTCTTGCACATCTGAGGAAGGAGAGGTTCCCAAGGGGAACATATAACAAGCTTAAGATGAAAAAGATTGGGTCGTGCAAGGTCATAAGAAAATTTGGGGCAAACACATATGAGATTGAATTACCTAATAGGGTCAGAATCTCACTGATATTCAATGTTATGGATTTGTACCCTTACAGAGAGGAAGAAGTAGGAGCAGAGGAGGAATAGAAAGAAATTCAATGGACAAAACAAATGCCTGTAGCTGAAAAGACACAGATGGAAAGCGTAATTGACAAAAGGGTTAGAAAAAAGACCAGGAGAAAGGAGTATTTTGAATACTTGGTCAAATGGAAGGGCCATCTAGTTGAAGATGCTAGTTGGGAGGATGAAGCAACAATTCATAGGCATGGCAACACCATGCAAGAGCTCATGAATAGGAGTTCATGAAAATTTTCAAGCAAGGGAGTATGATGTAGGAGCATTGTACGCAACCAACCAGGTAGCATAAAGGTGGAAGATAGCTGGAAAATCACCCATGCACATTTTGAAGTGTTTTGGATATTAATGGATGGACATTAATGAAATAGCTAAGGTAAGCATACTTACATTTATATCTAGATGTTGTAAACAGATCTTGAGCATTTCTCTCATCTGTCGAATGTAGAGGCATTTATGCGTAATGAATGCAAGTAGGTAGATTCAATTTAATAGATTAGACAATTTAGAAGCATATGAGGGAAGACAGATATAGACACCCTCACCCTTGTATCATTGTAATTTTATTATTATTCAGAATTCATAAGCTATAGAGTTGTAGCAGAGAGCTATAGAGAAGAGACCATGTACAGGACCGCTTGAGTTAATATATGAAGCTTTGACTCAATTTTCATGGTGTTATGACGCTTAATGTTTACATTAGTTGAATGGTATGTTTACAACCATTTTGTTTTCTCTTTTACACACTCATTTCAATGTTGTGTTGTGTGTATGATTTCATGTTGAATGTATGAAGTCTGAGAGAGGAGAAGAATGAGTTTCAATTGTCTCTCTCCCTGAGAATTCCTGCAAGGAGTGCAGTGAACATCTGCAAGGTGTGTGTTGACGAGGGTCTGAGTTTTATCTCAAAAATATCAGAAGAGATATCATTGTTCTCATACCAGCAGAAGTGCAGGTGTAGACAAGATTCGTGCAAGGTGTGCGTAGGCTGGTTGAAGCTTTAGAACTTATAAACTAAGGGGAAAAGTTGAATGACTACTGTTGCAAAGAGTGCACAGGGTCGAAGACTCAAATAAACAGAGGTTATTTGAAAGTTTTCCGCAAGAAGTGCGTGCAAGGATCCTTTTGGAAGTTTGATTTATAAGAGGAAGCTCAGGAAGGATAACACCTTTGAAGTGTTCAAAGGGAGAGGGAGATTGAAATTGTCTCATAGAAGTCAAGTTCAGGAGGGAGAACACCGAGTTGTTTGGGTAGAAGTCATTGAGAAGTGAATCGGGCGGTTAGAATTCTCCGTGGAGAACTCGCGCAATCGCGAGGACCATAGGATCCAGAGGAGTTTCAAGGTGGTTAGGAGTCGAATGAACCACCACCATGATATCAAGAATCAATGTGAACCATTGATCGTGATCAGTTTGAGTTGTTAGATCATTATGTGAATTTCAGGATTCGTAAGTTTGGAGTGCAGGCCAAAATCCTTGGTCACTCTAATTCCCAATTCGCGAAAGGGATTATCAGGTGTGGAATTGAATGGTGGAAAGACTTCGTGGAAAAATACCGAAATTCCATGAACCGTTGGATCTTGCAGATCTGTGAGGAAGTTAACACTGAGTGTCTGTTATCTTAGCATTTTCATCTACACCTTTTATTTGTAATTGTACCCTTGGTCTCCTATATATACAAAGGAGACCTACTTTTAGGATCATCTCTTATTGTACATTTGTTGTATTATAAAAGGACGTGTTGTAAACTAGGTCTGCACCCCTACCCTTTCCATCCTCTACCCTATACATCCATCAAGTCTGATTTTGTTTTGTGTTTTATAAGATTATTATTCATGATTTAATCACTCATCTTCGATATCCCTTACCCATTTTTACTTATTTTGCACCATCTTTTTGCTTCCTTGAAATATTATTACATGTTATGGTTTGAGTTTGAAAATACTTTCCATCATGTTTATCACTAATTGAGCATGCAACAGGTCGACCAAGTCTTTTTTATGCACAGGGAACACCCATGGACAAAACGTAGAAATTCAAAGCATTCAATTTTGGGCTCATATTGTGAGAACAGAATGGTTAAATTTGCATAGATGGAGATCCAACTGACCACTTAGATCAACAAGTCTCGCACATTCAGAGCTCCAGAATGACACAAGGTTTAATCACAAAGTTACACAAACTTCACTCCACAAATTCGATGTTCAGGCATCCAAGCTCATCTTTGTTTAAAACTCTTGAATGTCGAAACGCCAAAGCCCTGAACCACCACATCGCTTCACAAGATCAACCATCTGGGAGATCTCCACACTTAGCACTCCAAAAATCCCAAATGTTGAAATTTCAGAGCCACGTAGTGTTCATCTATGCTGACATGTAGAATTCATCCGTGGTGACACGTGACATCCATAGGTCACCGACACGTGGAATCCATCGGTCACCGATACATGGCACTCATTTCAGGCCATTTGAGTTATGTTATCCTCTCATTTCTAGGTGACAAATGACACTCTCTTCATGTGGAAATGTAAATGATAGCGACGTCATGTAGACATGTCAGATCAGGGAGATTATCCATCCAGGAGGTATCTAGACTTTGCATCGAGAAACTTTAAAACCCTGAAGAGTCGGAGTCTAGAAACTCCTAAAATGCCCAATGATTAAAGTATTAATATTCAGTTAATTAAGATTAACATGGTTAATGAATCTGAGAGTTTATCACTATGACAGATTTCAACTCAAAGTGAGAAAAGTTCTCCGAACCTCCAAATTGTCAGAGCCCCGAACAACTGAAGTGGGGCCTCACTGCCACATCACTCTGCAACATTGTCACTCTAGGAGATTCTCAAACTCAACATTTATAGCTCTCGAACCCCCAAATTTCTGAAGTGCTGAAATACCAATTTTTTAAGGATAAATCCCAGGTTAATTAGCAATAAGTGGTGGTTAATGACTCTGGGGTTTGGGCCTCCGGGAGATGTGAATATTCTATGCTCCAAAACTAATGAATGTTGAATTCCTAAAGTGGATTATTTCCGTCAATGTAATATTTTGAAATCTGAAAGGGGTTCCAAACCAGGGATCGTCGAGCAAGTGAACATCATCAGATTGCTCATCTCGTAGTAGTTCAACGATATCCAATAGGTACAGAACAATATTTCTAGAATCTAAGCCTTGCAACTCCACAACTGGGAACTCAAGAAACTATAATCCAGACTACAGAAATAATATCAGAGAATCTAGGAAAAACACTGCCAACACATTCAATTATCTCCACTAGCCTCCAATAGTGCGCATGCATGCCAGTGCTCAATACAAAACTCAGTTCTGACACTCCTAGTCATTTTCTGTCAAATCTTCGTTCACTCCAACATACACATTGTTAGGGACCTAACCTACCTAACCCCGAAAGTGGGTAGAATAATATATTTCCATGTAATAAAGGTCAATATTAATAAGGCCTAGCAATAAGGAGGAATAAGTCAAATGTAAGAAGACCTAATAGAAGCTTCCACTTCTAGAAGGATCTTTCTCTAGATTGTTCTTTTGGATAGATAGATTTAGTATAAATAGGAATAGAGGGTATGAGAAGTTTTGTCTTGGATATTATTGTAATAGAGCTTTGCTTTGTTGGAGGTTTCCCCCTCGAAGAGGCAAGTGAACATTTCTCTTAGTAATCAAAGTGCTATTTCTGGTGTTATTCCGGTATTATTTTGGTATTATTGTGGTGTTTTTCTGGTTATATCATTGTTTATCTGCCATTTCTAGTTAATTATTTTTGTTCTGCATACTATTTAATATCTAGAATATTACAAGTTGTATCATAGCACCTTCCTTGGAAAAATATTGTGGGTTGAATTTTTTTTCAGGGTGTTAGCACTGAAAGTCACACTTTGAATGCTAAAGTGTAAACTCAACACCCATCAGAATGTAAAAGATAAATTTGGTTTTGAATAGGTGGATTAACAAAATGGATAAAGAAAAAGAGACGGTAGCAAACTACAGATCAGTAAGCTACACCAATGGGAAATGATGTTAAAAATGTTAGAATTATGAGTCACCTTCTAATTGCAAGGAAGGTAAGCCCAGTACCGATCAGATGATATGTGAAAGTATGAGTGTTTTTTGAAAGGTCGAATGGAAAAACTCAGAATGATAATATCCTCACTCAAAAACAGGGCTAACATGTAACAACAAATAAGGTCTTGGCTAATTTCAACTAGTAGTTTGGGAGTAAATATGGATATAAGGAAGACTTGAATGAGAAGAATGTAAGAGCTACTACAAACATCATGTCAACAAAATCCCAAAGTAAGAAAGTTTCTTAAAACAAGATCTTCTTGAAATTAGAAACTAAGGAGCTAAATACACACCATGACAATAAAATGATCAAACATCCATCATATCATTACCGTAGTTATCCATATGAAGCATTCAAATATGAACATTTAGCATTAGAAGAAAATAGTTTGAAATAAGAGCTGATTTCTATTAGTCAAAAAGTCTTAAGTCTAGTACATACTAGATCACAGTCACTTTATAAAAAATATTACAGTTTCTTGGGAGCCTTGCTCTACCATCCACACCCATTAAAGAAATTCATCTATCTATTTATAACAAGAAAGGGAGGCAACAACTGGAGGTACGAGTGGCCTCTTTTCCTTAAAAATCTCAGAACATTTATTTATTCTAACAACTAAGATAACAACCTATGCTATAAAATAGGGAAGTGTTGGTGACTAAACCCAATCATGCTTCTAACTACTTTCATCCTCTTTTGTTGCTCAGATCCTATTTTTCCATGTGTCTCTTTGGAGCTTGTAGTTGCCCCCTCCACGCCAACTGTACTTTTGTCATTTATTCCATTATTAACTTATCCAAAACTGTTGGCTTAGTCTTCCTAGATCCCTGGTGTTTGCTGGCTACTCCCTTGGGTAGCAATTCTATGTAGCACCCCCTAGAATGGAACAAGGAGAGAAGGTAGCACCCTTTTGTTGCACGTCTATGGCTACATTTGTCCTCTATTGCAAAATTGAGTAGCTCCTGTGTGTAAACCTGCTCTATGTAAGATATTACACAACGCTTGTGGGTAGCGTCTATGTAACAATTCTACATTCTGTAAAATATTACATAGCACCACCTACATTGCGTCTGCATAAGGGTTTCGGTAGCTATGCCAAAATGCAGCGTCTTTGACTCCTAAACGTGTGTAGATATATTTGTGTCCTTCCATGATGACAAATCAATTTACTTAGGTGCTTTTACCACTAAGTGAAACTAGTACTTGGCAAAAATTCCAAAATTCATATAGCTAAACACCTAGAAGCATGTATAGGTGGAAAAACTTAATATGTGCATATCAGTTAACCTTCCCAAGAAGGAACAACTTTCAAAAATGGGGTTTACCACTGCCAGATACTTTTTCATTTTAACACTTAGCCTCACACTCTTCCTGGTGGAAAGAGTGTCTTCAACTAACTCAGTAGACTTCTTCTTCTTAGCACTGGTAGGCTTCTTCAGTATAGTTGTGCTCTCCTTAGCTATTGGTTTGTCATCTTCAATGGAAGCCTCAACCAACACCTGTAAATTCTTTTGGGTTACTTCATCTTGAAAATGCTTCAGTTCTGACTTTATCTTCCTGTTCTGAGCCTGGAAACCCCTATTCTATCTGTAAAGATTCTTCAGTTGTTTACGAAGAGGCAGAGCCTTTCTCACTGCAAACCTTGCCAAGTCCAGGGTATGGTTGCAGCCAGTCATGAGCTCATTCATCTTAGCCAAGTGGACCATGTCTTATGCTTTGAGACAAGCTATTTCTCTCCTTTCATCCCTAAGCTTCTTAATAAGTATTTTGTAGGTCTGGCTACCAAGGGGGTTGGGGACATGTGCAGTCTCAATAGGCTTCTTCTCGTCCTTTTCTTCCATCTGTACAGGAGTTTCCTTGCATGTTTCATCAGTCTTCTGAAAACCTTTTCCTTTATGCATCTTCTCTTTCACAACAACCTTTTCTTTATTTTTCATAGGTTTTTTACAATCCTTCACATGGATTTCATATTCCCTCTCCAAAGGTATTTTGGTACCTTTACCCTTGATTTTCTGTATAGGGGTTTCTTGTAAAGGCTGTCCTTTGAAACCCCCCTTAGGAATTGATGACCTGGTGAAAGGTCTTTTACCTTTGATTTCAGCTACTAGAGAAGGAGAGGGAAAGAGAAGCTTCTTCCCTTTTTTTGATTTCACCTTGGTAGAATATGGAACTTCTTCTAACCCTGGTGGAGGTGGTGGTGAGAAATCTCTATGTGGGGAAGGACAAAAATCCTCCTCAGCTTCTCTGACCTACTTATTGATCTCTAAAATAGGGGCACTTCCCTTTCTCTTCTTGTTGATCCCTATTTTAGTACTGGTAGGTGATGAAGAGCCTGCAATTTGTGATTGGGGGGTAGGTGTTGGGTCCACCTTAAAGTGAGAAGAGACCAAAAAAATCTCCCAGGAGATCTCTTTCTTTCCCAACTCTTCAGAGATAAGCATCCTGATAATTCCAGAGTGGAAAAGACTGAAGTCCACATCCTTGGATTTGGATTACACCTTATATGCCATTTTACCTATACTTCTCAGTGGGTAATATGGAATATTCATCTGAACCTTACCAGTAAAATGAAACAATAACCTTATGTGGTAATGGTACAGGGTGTTAAATCTCCCCTCACAACTAAAATATCTCTGTATGATTTTCAACATTCTGTCAAACTAGTCAATCAATTGATTCCTTGGAACATTCTTAGATAAATCGTTGGCTTGGTATTCAGTATTGAAAAGATCTTTAACGAAAGGTGAACTCAATACCATGGCCTTGAACCAATTTTCTCCTAAAATGGGAATCCCTATTGCAGCTGAGATGGAGGCTTCAATCACCTCAAATTCCAAATCTCTAACTCTAGTTTTCTTGCCATCAAAATTTAGTGCAAATTGTTTTTCTACTTCTGAGTGGCGTATCTGCATGTTCTGGCAGAAAGAGAGGCATCCTTCTCTTCGAAACATTTCCCTTTCCATGGGTTCTATGTCAAAAAGGCGCATGTCCACAGGTTTTGTTCGAACTATCTTGCCACCTTTGTGTTCTTTCTTCGACTGAGGGGTCTCCTTGACTCAGAAAGAGGGTTCTTAAGAGGCTGTAAGGGATGCTATTGACCAGAAATCTTCAATTTAAGTCTCAAGAGCACAAGGATGGCCCTCCAAATTAACAGTTCTTAGAAAATGAACTTGGCTATGAGAAATGGACTTTTAGGCTCATACAGGTTTTCAGAGTGTAGACTATGAGGAATTAATTCTGAACTGACTCTTCCTACAGGATGAAAAGAAGCAAAGGATAATCAGAGAGGTTTGAGCAGCGCCTTTGCGTAGTGCAACGCATACATAGAGGATGGGCTATTTCAGGCCTGTGAATTTCAAAGGCTATGACTAAACACAATAATTATACTATGGATACGAGCGAAGATGTTTATAGGAATCCAAATATGGCTCCCATACTACCCTGCAAGCTTAGCAAACTGAAACCAGAGCACAAATCTCCTATGAAAATTAATATGCGAAGGAGGTTGCACAGGATACCTCTAAAGTTGACAACTATTGAGCTCCTCAGCACAAACTTAGGATGATATTGAGGAAACTTCGGCCCTGAAATCTCTTACAACATTGGATTTAGTGGACAAGCGATCATCTGAACTGAACTGGCAAACTTACACAACGCATCACTGTTGAACTTTTCAAATTTAGAAACCATTACCAAGGATCATAAATGCAAGATCTTTTGAAAGAATTTCAACCGACTTCAGGCACTGAAAACAAGTGTTAAGGTATCAGTCATGGAAATCATGACTTAGAGTGGGTGCATGATAATCGTGACAGGCACTACAGAAATGCCTCCTAAGTGGGCAACGTTCTCCAAATCAAAAAATGATTAGACAGGTGAGTGGGGATGATGAGGTATGCATGCGAGGTCATGAGTGATGAGAGAGGTGTGTCACATTAGCCTGGTCATGGGAGGTATCAACCTAGGGATGAATCACGAGAGGGGACAAAAAGAATAGACCATGAGCTCATAAGGGTTTAAGGACCAA
>SNQJ01S0050445.1:0-38179 GCA_010110895.2 Picea sitchensis | reverse complement strand
AAGCATATAATAATGAGAAAGGACGTTGTGTACCTTGGGATGATCAGGTGAAATGATAGTATAAGTTAAAATACAGGTGATGAAGGGTATAATAATGGCAAAAAGTATGGGCAAAAAGGGTACAATATGTGGTCCTAACAGGAACGTTCTTTACCCTAAGACTCATATTTTCAAATTATTGAATGTTCTCTGTAGTTGGACCTTTTGTTGAAGATTTATCAATTGACTAAAGAATGGATTTCTTTTAATATGCCCATAATATGCTATCAATTCATCCATAAAAATATACCAAGAGATAATAGAATCCTTTTTTTCTTCATAAAGCCATTGATACCAGAAAAAATTGATCATTTTCTAAATACAAATATGAAAGAGTTAACTTTTGTAAGGTTGGCACTTGTTGTGGATCAAATAATTGCTCCATCTGGAATATCCATGTTATAGGATATTTACTATCAAACTTCCTCATATCAATCTTGGGAATTAATTAGTTCCATGGTTCTGAGTGGAACCCTCAATGATGTGGATCTGGAGGAGATGAATAATTATGGTTTTGCAATGCAATCCTTATTTCCTCCACATTTACATGATTTCCTTATACATTGATATCTCCTTGAGGGAATTTGTCATCTAGGTTATTGTTCATATTTGGATTGGTTAATATAGAAGAAACAACCTCATGAGGATATGAATACCCCTGTATTTTTATAGAGGTAATACTCCTCTTTGAATTCTTTAAATATTTATCTTTGAATATCTTGGGACAACAATATTAAAATGAGAGAGTGATAAAAATCTACCTCCAAATATTTATCATTCAAATAAATGGAAATATTGAAATGAATATACAATCATCAAGAATTATTGAGAAATGGAATAGGAACCTTCACTCATAAAACAATATGTTTAGATACGTATGATACATGAAAATAACTACGGAAAATATGATATTAATATAACATCCATCACAATTTCAAATATTTTTAATCACATTCAAGGAAAGAAACATGAAGGGACCAAATATCAAAGAACTTTAAAATAATATTTCCATTGATAAGATAATATGATAGGAGAAACTTCAAACATCCAATGCTAAAAAATTAGAGTTTCAAAATATACAACTAATGTTTATCCCCAAAGTAATTCTCTGGAATTTCTCAAAAAATAATACAATTCTTTGATAGTCTTGAAAATAAAAATGTATTTTTCCAAATTTAAATTTCTCAATTAAGCTCACGTGCACCTCAAAATAAATAAATAGTGACAAAGATGGACTTGAAAAGAAGACAAAAGAGAAGGATCAAAAAAATTTTTATGCTTTTCTTGAGGTAGATAAAACAAAACTGGATGATTTTTGGAATGGGAAGAGAAATGAATTGAGAAGAATGTGATATGTTTTACTCACTGTGATGGATTCTCTCTCTCTTATTTGTGTGTTGATTTCCCTTTTGTATCATATCTTCTTGTGGTTTCTCAAATAGTAAGAACTTCCTCTAACTGATCTTCTTTTGTTGTCTTGATGAGGGCTTGTTTCAATTGATTTTCAATATATTCTTTCATTGGCGTGACATTTATTTCTTGTCTAACTTTTATATCAAACATTGTGCCTTCCAACTATCCTAATTCATATGAAAGTTGGTGGAGTGTATATTTAGTATCCTCATTTTTATTTACATAATTTATCAACCAAATTTCAATTTCATACTCAATATATTCAATCATATTATTAATTTTTTCAGCAGACACACATTTTAATATTTCCACGTGTTCCTAAAACTATTTCCTTGTCATAAATATGGAATTTAAAATTAATTTCGGGTCTTGGACCTCTTCTATATTTCCTTNAATATTTCCATTGATAAGATAATATGATAGGAGAAACTTCAAACATCCAATGCTAAAAAATTAGAGTTTCAAAATATACAACTAATGTTTATCCCCAAAGTAATTCTCTGGAATTTCTCAAAAAATAATACAATTCTTTGATAGTCTTGAAAATAAAAATGTATTTTTCCAAATTTAAATTTCTCAATTAAGCTCACGTGCACCTCAAAATAAATAAATAGTGACAAAGATGGACTTGAAAAGAAGACAAAAGAGAAGGATCAAAAAAATTTTTATGCTTTTCTTGAGGTAGATAAAACAAAACTGGATGATTTTTGGAATGGGAAGAGAAATGAATTGAGAAGAATGTGATATGTTTTACTCACTGTGATGGATTCTCTCTCTCTTATTTGTGTGTTGATTTCCCTTTTGTATCATATCTTCTTGTGGTTTCTCAAATAGTAAGAACTTCCTCTAACTGATCTTCTTTTGTTGTCTTGATGAGGGCTTGTTTCAATTGATTTTCAATATATTCTTTCATTGGCGTGACATTTATTTCTTGTCTAACTTTTATATCAAACATTGTGCCTTCCAACTATCCTAATTCATATGAAAGTTGGTGGAGTGTATATTTAGTATCCTCATTTTTATTTACATAATTTATCAACCAAATTTCAATTTCATACTCAATATATTCAATCATATTATTAATTTTTTCAGCAGACACACATTTTAATATTTCCACGTGTTCCTAAAACTATTTCCTTGTCATAAATATGGAATTTAAAATTAATTTCGGGTCTTGGACCTCTTCTATATTTCCTTCCAGATCTATTTGAATCAATTTGTGATAAAGTGCTTCCTTTTTTATGGCCAAAGAGTCACAATCATCCAATATTTATTTTAGCACCTTTAACTTTCTTATCCAGCAAGCCTTCATATGTTTTATTTGAGTGGGGGAAGGTAGGTTCTCTTGTTTTCTTCTCAACTCAGTCATACCAGAAAATTTTAAAATAAATGTGATTACAACATCTTTGTAGAAACCTTATTCATTTTTTAAGTTTGTGTGGAGATATTCTCTTTAACTATTTAATTTAGAACCAAAAGAGACGATATTATTCCCTACACCCCATGCCTCTAAAATAAGGGACAATCTCTTTTTGATATTTTTTCCAACAAACTTTCTGACTGCATTCAACAAACTTGATGTTCCTTTCAACTTCAAATCAAGTGTTTTGTTGGGATTTCTCCTAGATTGAATAGAAGAAATTGGACTTGCAAAGATAGAAGGTGGCATCAAAGCACATTCCAATTCTTTAATTCTTTCTTTGAGCCTTACATTTTCAGTATCCAATCCATCAAATCATACTTCCATAGCATCCTAGTAGATCTATGCATTCATGCATTTCTCAATGCTAGAAATCCATTCAAATATAGCTCTATGTCTTTCCCTTGGTATCTTTTTCCTTTTGAATTTACTCATTCAAAGACTAGATTGTTGAAATATTTATCAAATAATGCACTCTGGAGGGACAATAATTCTTCTTCTTAAAAGACAAGCTCTTGAATCACCAGTTCTCTTGCTACTTCTTTGTTCTATTGAATCCTTTGTTCATCATCTGCAAACTCTATATCCTTGATGTTTTCATCCAGTTCTCTGTCTTCAAGAAGAGCATCCTCATCAAATATGAGGTCCTCTTCTTCTTGTTAATTATTCTGCATTTTCCTCTTACTAGTTATTGGTAATTTATGGGGTTTTTCAATAATTTGTTTGGGATGATGAGGATAATCTCCATCACTTGAATTCTCAAAAAAATATTTTTTTTCTTGCAAAATATTTTGGGGATTCTTCTTGGTTGTGCCACTTCTATGAGAATAAATTTTATACTTTGTATTATTTTCACTAATAACCCTTATGTGTTGATGATGTGATTCATGTGTACTAATAATAGTCTTAGGATCTACAATTAACACTTCTTCATAGTTATTTTAATCATTTTCTTATTCTCCATATATATAGGTATTTAGGTACGATGCACTAAAATATACAAAGACCATATGATTCATGGAATATTGTTGGGGGTCAAACCACTTCACTTGATTTGTCAATTTAAGATTATATTGGTTGAATTCGGTTGAAATGTTATTAATCTTTAAAGGAATTGTCAATGAAATATTGACAAATTTCCATGAAAATGGAATGAACTTCCTTTTCTTTCTTTGATAAAAGAAATTATCCCAAAATATGTACTTTCTACATAATTCTACCATGAATATCTTTCCATGTACATAAAATAGAAGATAGATTGGGGCTTCCTGAGAGAAATAGACTTTGATTATGCTATATTGTTCATTTGATTCAAAAATTCCCTTTTTTTCTAATAATGTTTCCACCTCTTGTGATAATATTGAAGTATTGTTTCCAAACATAAGTTTTTCGAAAGAAGATAGAAAACAATCACAAACTTCGTAAAAGTGTTACATTGATTTATGCTTCCATAGAGTAGGGTATCAAGTATGAACTTGGTCTGTCTTGGAATCAACTTTTCTTGAAAAATGCAATCGTTTAAATACATGACAATATACTATAGAAAAGACAAAATACATAGATGTTGGCACATGGGTAAACCCAGGGTTCAACGCTTCAACAATGTACCAATAAAACCCTAACTACCGGCCCTTTCAAAAACACCTGTGAAGCAGATGAAGTCTCACCCGAGGTACAGGCAGGGGGGGTTGTAGGAATCAAGTATCTACAACCAATATGGGACACAGATCTATGATCATGATACTTAACATAGCGCTTAAACAACAATATTCATTGGTTCTTGAATCTCATTCACATCGCAAATAAAACCCTTATTACAGATCAACGTAGTAACAACCAAGAGAAATCCCTTAAAACCTCTTAGCACATAGCATTAGTTCAAATATCGCATTCATTTACAACATTAAAAACTAAGCTACAACATCAGATGCATTCATTATACATAACAACAACAACACTAAGCAAATAACCACATAAACAACATCGCACAAAGCACATCAAGACATAGGATATACGTGGTTCACCCTAGTGTGGGGCTACATCCACCAACTTCTTCTTATTATTCATTAGTATTATCTCTTCTTACATTCATCTACTCCTATGCATAAAGCCACAGAGCCCAAATCCATAGTGGAAAAGTGATCTATGCACAATGCACTAGACCCACCTTCCCCAAAATCTAGTCAAGGAACAGAGTCAACTCCTTAATAGCACAAAGCCTTACTTTACACAGCTAGATTGCACAAAGCAACTTCCAATCTTTTGCATTAATCTAAACATATTGTGAACATAGATAACACTACTACTTACATCGCTTAGCTACTTCTTATTTATACATTTACAAAAAGGAATAAACATGGATAAACCCATGGGCTGACATCCCATAACCCATTACATAAACCCTAGTAAACCCTTTGATGGGTCCACAAGCCCACAAAACAAGTGAGATCCTATGATCTCATCTTCGCCAGGCGGTCCATATTCGACCAGCCTATTGAGGTCCCAAAAGTGGTCAAACAGGACTAATGTTTCCTCAAAACTTGGTCAAGGGACAATAGGCCCCCACCACTCACCTGTGACTCGTCCCAAGTCACTCATATATGGGAAACACTGCTTCAAATTCCTCGAGATTAGCTCGAGCTGCCTTGACTTGTTGCCTCCCCAGATCCTCCTACTCTATGAACTCCTGAATTAGTTGTTCTGTAAAAGAACCTTCGAGGTATTGTTCCACTATCGTAACCACCTGGTCTAGTTGTGAGCCTTCTCCCTCATTCTCTTCAAAAAGCGTGTAGGATTCGTCCTGCACCGACTATAGTCTCTGTGTAACCTCCATGACTCTAATCTGGATGGAAGTAACCTACTATTGGACTGCTCTATGTTCTTGTGATATCTTCATTTTCTCAAATGTAGTGAGCATATTCATATGTTCTTGAACTTTGAGTGCTTGCTTCTTCACCTCCTTTGTTGCGCTTCTAGTTTCCTCAGCTCCGGATCTTCTGTAAGGATCTCATAGGTATGCGCATTTTAGTCACTCAACTACTTACATTCTAAGGAGAGGATATTGATCCTTCCAACTACACTTTTGGTGATTTCTTCCCTTTGATCATGCACTTCTTGTGGAGTGCTCGACACTGCTTGGATCTCTATCTCCATTACACTTGCTTGAA
The DNA here is from genome assembly GCA_010110895.2 of Picea sitchensis. Lineage (NCBI taxonomy): Eukaryota > Viridiplantae > Streptophyta > Pinopsida > Pinales > Pinaceae > Picea > Picea sitchensis. The sequence goes on along the minus strand of SNQJ01S0050445.1, from coordinate 32,140 downwards.
GATGTTGAATGGCCTCAGTGATCTTCCCCACTCGTATCTCGACTCACTCTGGTTCCTCCTATCTGAGGCCCTACAAAGAGATAAGTTATTTAGTCACTACCTCTTTGACCGTAGTCTGCTCTGCAACTAGTTGGTCTTTTTCTTTCTGCATCTTCGCATTTTCCTCCTCGTACATCGCCTGAGTTTCATATTTCTCCTTCTACGCAACTTGAATTTCCATCGGTAAGGGGATCCTTTGGCAGTGTAACTTCTCCTTTTCCTTTATCTTCTCCTTCTTCCCCTCCTTCTTCTTGGTTCACTTCATCTCCTCCTCCTCTTGTGGGTGAGTCAGGCCTACTGTCCTCTAAGGCATTCTCCTCCTCATCAGTTTCTATGTTCTGCAGTTCCTCTTTTTTCTTATTTTTATTCACGCTATCCTGTCCATCATGTTCGACCCGGGTGACCAAGGGACTTCTGATGATGTCGGGGTTGGAAAGTTATGCATATTCCACTGGCACAAGGAACTCTATTGCCCATTATTTGGTGATCTCCTCCATATCCTCGTCGGTCAACTTATAATAGGACTACAGTTCCTCTTTACTCGCATCCTTCCAGGCAATGATGTAGATAAAGTGTTGATCTGCATGGAACTTCGATATCGGTCTGTACTAGTGCAGTGTGTTTGGAGTCATTCATGGAAATGCCTCAATAGCACGCTTTAGTTGCTAGTAGTAGGCATGGAAGACATTTTTCAACTGCCACTACTTTGACATGTCATTTGTATACCACAAGATAGAAAACATCGCAACGAATGGCTCTGATGGCTCAACTTTTGGAAATGTCTCTCCTTCTGCATCTTCCATGCGACAAAGACAATCAGTACTAGGAACCAACTGAAATAGAATTCATAGCCTTGATCCTATGCTTCACACCAGTCCTTCTTCAGCTCGTTGATGAGGTAGCTCACCCAGTTAATTTGCATTCCTTCTACGCACTTCCCTGCGATGTCTACTACAAATCTAGTGACCTATGTTGGGCGGTTCTTTCTGACGAGCTTACCATCCATAAGATGACAAGATAGGTGCACTGCACCATCCTAGATGGAGGATACCTTGTAGCCTCGCTTTCCATTTTATACATCGCCATAGTCCTCCTTTATGCATTGTTCTAGGGAGCAATCTGAAGTCTTCCCTCAGTAGAACTATTGAGGGTCTGGTCCTTGCATTGTCAGTCCTATGATCAAAAGGATCAACGTTGGATCCATACTGACACACATATCAAGCCACATATACCCTCCATGGTAACATGACAAGAGGATTTTAACACAAGAGTTAGCCTCCTGATGTCGGCCGAAGTGAGGGATGTTCATTACATTTAGGATCGTTGATTGCGGGATCTCCTTAATCCATGGTTGGTAGACTATGAATGAATTATTTCCAGTTGTCTTCATTAGGCACCTATGCGGCGCGAGCATCGTGTAGTTCTTTCGATCTCCGAGGTTGAAGTCGATGTTCTTCAAAGATGGGATGTGTCCTAGATGGGGTCTAACTATGTGTATCCCCTTTAGGATGTACATAGTGATCAACATGTACTTGAAGTCATGTGGGATACTATCATGGCTAATTGTACCAGCCAAAGGCGACATTTAATTTGGCAAGACCCACAAGATCTTCTTCGCGTTAGCCAGATCACTGCGGTGCTTGATTTTCTTCTCAGTCACGGTTCGACTAGAAAGATGTGAATTCGAAGGGGATGCCTGAAATCCTCCAATCGATGATGCCTGTAATACTATGGACATAAATCTCTCAGCCATGAGATCCATAAGAATGTCCTCCATAGATTTTTCTAATGTGCTATGTTCATTTGACATTCACACTCGTAATCAAATAACTCAGGTAGGCAAACAGATAGGTGAGGTAATCAGATGGATGGCAAGGTAGAGAAATCACAGTGTTATACAATGGATTCTATGTTAGATTGGATAATCATAGGTGGAAAAAAGTGGTACCGGCGCAACGTCCGACGGGTTAAATAAGCGAGTGTCATAACATATTCCTCCAACGGGAAGGAATGTTTCCATCAGTGTGCATTCGTACATTATGGTGCGGTCTCAATGGTCCAATGGTGGTCTTTCCATCAATAACGATGTTTCTAGCCATTCCAGAGAATTAGTCTAATGGTCAGGGTGCCTCCCATGGTCATATAGCTTCATTGTGGCGAAGTCCCATTCTGCGTGGCTCTACTATTCCGACGAGGTTCAACTTCTGTAGATCTACCTCTTGCGAAGTCTTTTCTGGAACTTCTCGTAGTTTTTCTAACTTGGATTTCTTCTTACTGAGTTTCCTTTCCTTATTTCCTATGATCTGAGTCTCTGGATTCCTCTTTTCATTCTTATTCTTATCTTTTCTTAGCATAGTGAATTTGCACTACTGACATTCTCTCGAAGTTTTTAAAGGTAATACTTCTTTTCTTACTAGGTCCATGGTGGACATACTTTCTTCTTGCATGGGTAGGTCTTTCAAGCCTTCTTGCATTCTTTCAACTTCGACATCTAGTTCTCTTGCCCTCTATTGCTTTGACTTATCCTCTTGTTCTTCTATTAGTCTCTCTATTATAATAGCTATGAGCTCCCTTAGTTCTTTATTTTTATGTTCTGTAGCTTCCTCCTCTTCTTTCCTTCTGATATGATCTTTCTCAATCCAAGTGTTTCCTAATAAAACTAGAAAAGGGGTGTTATTCTCAACAAACTTAATGAATTCAAACTCTTCTTCATTCGGCATTTCATGAGAAATCATAGGTATATTAGTAATTCTTCCACATAGGGTTATCATTTTTCCTTTAAACAAGCCTATCCTTCCCAATGAAGGTATCATAGTAGGCTTTCCCAAAATTTCTCAAGTGCTTCCTGGCATGATATTCACGTGTGTTTCTTCATACAATACACAGTCTATGTCAAAGTATTCTATTCTTGTAACTATGCATTGTTTTTATTTCAGGACCTCTGGTAAATTGATGTCTCTGTGATCATCCATTACCTCTTTTAACTGTACTAACATAGTCTCTGATTTTTTTTTGTATGGTTCTTTAAAATATCTTTAGTCTCTTGACCTTATTTATAGTTTTCTTGTCTCGTATTCATCTTTTCAAATTTAGCAATCAGCCTTCGGAAATCCTCAACCTCATGACCAATAGATTTACTACAAAGACAAATAGGACATGTACCAAGGCATTCCTTAGCAAGATGTCCCGATCTTCTGCAATTATAACACAGTGTTATTCCTCTCTTTATTTTAAATGATCCCCAGCCTTTCCTGTACTGCGCACTGGGATCATAGTGCTAGACCTGCAATCTGCAAAAAATATTTCTAGGTTCCTTCATCCACTTATTAGTCCAAAAATTATTTCTATGCATAGGAATAACATATCTTTCTCTATTTCTATCAAATTTATTAAGATCAATTATTTCTTCTAACGGTTCCCTAGATTTCAAACGAGGACACAATCTATCAAACATACCTATATTCATACTTTCAAAATAAAAAAAATCACTTATCTTACCTTTACCAAAGCAAAAATATTTAAGATATTACCTCTTTTCTTCAGATCCGGTTTCTTTATTAGCACAGGGATTCACAAGTCAAGTACAATATTGCGCACTACAACAACAAATCTACGCATAGAGCTTTCTTTTTTCTTCATTTCCCAGCAATCACAGTTTCAAGTCTTGACAACGGAACCATTTGTTGGCACAGGGGCAGACCCAGGGTTCAAATCTTCAACAACACACCAACAAAACCCCAACTACTGACCCTTTCGTCAACACCTGTGAAGCAGATGAAGTCTCACCTGAGGTAGAGGGAGGGGGGGTCACAAAACTCAGGTGTCTACAACCAATTTGGGATACAGATCTTTGATTACGATACTTAACAGAGAACTTAAACAACAATATGCATTAGTTCATGAATCTCATTTACATCACAAATAAAACTCTTATTATAGATCAACGCAGTAACAATCAAGATCAAGCCCTTAAAAACTCTTAACACGTGGCATTAGTTCAGATATCACATTCATTTACACCATTAAGAACTAAGATACAACATCAGATGTATTCATTATACATAACAATAACAACACTAAGCAAATAACCACATAAACATCATCGCACAAAGCACATCAAGACACAATATATATGCGGTTCACCCTAGTGTTGGGCTACATCTACCAACTTATTCTTCTTCTTTATTATTCTTCGCTCTTCTTACATTCATCTGCTCTTGTGCAAAAAGCCATAGAGCCCAACTCCACAGTGGATAGGTGATATGTGCACAGCACACTAGATCCACCTTCCCCAAAATCAGGTCAAGGCATAGAGCCAACTCCTTAATAGAACAAAGCCTTACTTTACACAGCCAGAATGCACAAAGCAACTTCCAATCTCTTGCACTAATCCAACCATAATGTGCACATAGCTAACACTACTACTTACATCACTTAGCTACTTCTTATTTATACATTTACAAAAAGGCCTAAACATGGATAAACCCATGGGCTGACATCCAATAACCTGTTACATAAACCCTAGTAAACCCTTGATTGGGTCCGCAAGCCTGCAAAAAAAGCGAGATCCTGCGATCTCAGCTTCGCCTGGGTGCTCCATCTTTGACCTTCTTGTCGAAGTCCCAAAAGTGGTCAAACATGAAAAATGTTTCCTCAAAACTTGGTCAAGGGACAACGATAGACATATAAAATTTCTTATCTTTCTTGAAATTTGATAGTTGAAATGATATCTCAAAATATATAATTTTAGACCAGTCGAAAAATTATCTTTCATTGAATAGAATAATACAAAATGTATAGGGATAAACAAGGGATAGTAGCAGTTGACTCTCGTCCAAGTACCATAGCAAGAATCCAAGCCATTTCTTTAAAAGGTTTTTTCAATTCACTAACCTGTATCACTAAAAAATCCTATGTCATTATCGTTGGGACTTCAAGACAATGAGGCAATAAATCCCTACTACCAGTTTTAGCCTTGTTGAACTTCTTGGCTTCTTCAACCTTGAAGGTTTTCATTGGATTCGGTAACGTGATCATTTGGATGATATTTGATGGTGTTAGAGAGATTGGATATTTTCCATTCAATTTCATAATTCTTTGGTCTTTCTCATAGTTGTTTGTGCACCATATTACCAGTTATTTTACATCAAAGGCCTCTGGAACACATCCTACCTTTGTGATCCTTGAGATCCAGACATCATCAATATCCCTTTCTTCAAGAGATAGTGTATAATAGTATATGTATGTGCTTGACCAGTGGTATTCAATTCTTCTCGTGCAAATGAATTTAGTGTGTCTCCACATAAGCTTTCTCTTCTTCTTGTCATTTTCTTTGTATTAACCACTAAAGATTTTATTTCAAAAGAGTTATCTGGTGAATTAAATTTGAATTGATGAGAAGGGTCTCGAGAAAAGAACTATTAATAATGGTTCTTTATTACTTAACCATATGTCGTTTCACTTAAGATACACATTAAAGTTTTCTTGGTTAATGTGATAAGGAACGAGGATTCACAATGGAGCACACAAAATGAATGATAAAAAGAGTTGAATGAAATACATCTCCTTCTACGGTTTTGTGGGATGCTTTGAAATATGAATAAGTGTAGGATGGAATAAGGATGGATGGGCAAAAGATCCATTTTCAAAGAAGTGCAACCCTTTTGAAAATATTTTGTTGTTGTGGTCTGATCGAAATATATCTTGATGTTTGTTGTCTCTAATTCATTTTATTTAATGCTTCATCTCATTGTTCCTCCAATTTCATCAATTGACTATATCTTCTATATAAAGAAAACCAATTCTCTACATATTTAATGTTCATATCATATATTAAAGCATTCAATTCCATATTGATAGGAATTATTTCTTCGTTTCCATACACCAGTGTATTTGGGGATATTCCAGTGATATCCTTTGGTGTCAATCTACTTTCACATAATTCCTTTATCAATTCAAATGCCAATTTCTTTGATTGAGATCAATATTTTTCTTGAGAATTTGGATCAGAGTCTTATTTGTATATTAAAGGAAACCATTTCCTTGAGGATAATAGTTTGAATATTTCCCCATTATAATACCAAATTCTCCACAAAATTTGGTAAAATTTGACCCAGTGAATATTGATCTATTGTTTGTGATGAAATTTTCAGGAACTTTGAACCTTGATAAAATATTTTCTTTGAGGAATTTTATAAGATCATATGAATTAGATTTTTTCAATTCTACTACTTCTTGCCATTTTGTAAAGTAATATGTAGATGTGAGAATATATAAATGGCCATTAGTTTATTTTGGATTAATTGGCCCAATTACATCCAATTGATACAGATTAATTTTTGCATGAAATGAGAGCAGAGATATAATAAACAAAGATACAGAGATATCTCAGATATCCAATATTATAACAAAAATGTATCATATATGAAATCATAAAAACAAATATACAGTATATAAACAATTTCTATTAATGAGCGAAAATGTAGAAAGACTGTAAAATTACAGAGTGAAAGACTCACTAGAATGGTGGTAGCTTATCTCTGAGAAGAGATGTGATGGTTACTCATATTCAAAAGAATATGATTGTTACCATGAGGCTCCAAAGGAATTTTTAACATAATTAAAACCCAAAACCGTAACCTCGGAAGATGAAAATCCAAAAGGTTTGCGGGCACCGATGGGGGTAGTTGATATGCCAACTTCCTAGGGGCATAACTTTTTCATACGGTCTCTGTTTGGGGCGCTCGATACACCGTTGGAAAGGTCTAACAGAGAAGAATGATTTTCGAATGGCCCAAGTAAGTCCCTACAATGGTCACTTGGGCCCCAAATCCCCAAAAACCATCGTTTAGGGCCTCAAAATGGCCCCAAAAGTTTGGAACCCAAAAAACTGTTGCAAAACTGCCAAGATGAAAACTGTTTCTCGATCCCATGGAATAGGTGGGTGGCCACCAATATCCACCTGGATCACCAATCCCCATTGTGTGAATGTTTCTTCTATTGATATGGGTTGTAGAGGCAGTTTTTCCCTCTTCATTCTTCCTGAGAATCTTCGATAAGAAATGCATTTTCTTAACATTGAATATGAATCTTTGAAAATATTTTTCTGATAATATCTAGATCTCATTGTTATATGTGAAGTAGTTGTGGTTGAAAAGTTCCCACCACAAATTCCACATGAAATTCCTCCATCAATGTTTGATTTCTTGTTCAATCAACACATCTCAACAACATTCCATCAAAATTTCTACGAAATAAAATTTCAGCAACCAACACATATTGATTTGATTTCATCTTTAGTGCCCTTCTTTATTTTGGATAGATGTCATTTGGGAACTGAACAAAGTTTAAACATAAAGTGATATCTGTATACCATTCAGGATTTGATGCAAATGATCTTGCTAAAATCGATATAACTCCATTTAGTGAATCATTCCATGCAATGAGATTTCATAACCCCTATCCTTTGACTTCTTTTAGTGGCTTAATCTCAATTTTGTATTCTTGAATTTTTTTCCAACATATTTTCCCATTTCCTTTCTCTCAATTTTCGAGTGAGAAGCATTTTTACTAGAGATGTAGGAACATATGTTATGACATGAGACAACAAAATATAAGTTCTAAAATGAGCCACTACCTTAACTGGGGAAAGATCTTGCTTCTCTATGTCTGAATACTTCAACTCATAATCATGGAGATTTTTTCTCATGAAACTTATTGAGATTTCTTCTCCTTTAAGATTTGTTTGGGTTATAATAGAAGAAATGGTCTCTTTCAAAGAAAAGGAATATATGATAAAATATTTATTAAAATATGGGCTGATAAATATAGGTGCAGTGGTGATTGCATGCTTGATATTGGTGAATGTTATTCGAATCTCTTTTGTCCATTCAAATATGTTATCCTTTTTTAATAATTCATTTCTTGTCTTAATAATTGTTTCATAGTACAAGACAAATCTTCTTATAAAAATTATTTTTCCAAAAAAAGATTGTACTCCCTTTTTTGAAGTTGGATGATTTAATTCATTGATAGCCTTGACTCTATTAGGATCAATATATATTCCTTCTTTGCTAACTATATGTCCTAAAATCATTCCTTATGAAACTGCAAATAAGCATTTATTTGCATTAATATATATTCCATATGATCTGCATCTTTCAAAAACTTCTCTTAGATGGGGAATACATGTTTCTCTTATCTTTGAATGAATGGTAAGATCATCTTGGTAATCAGCCATGAATATACCGATCAAATCCTTGAAGGAATGATCCATGGCTCTTTGAAAGATTTCTCCTGCATTTTTCAGGATGAAATGAATGTAGGAATAAGCATAAGACTCCCAAGGTTTTATGGAAGAAGTTTTTGATCTGTCTTATTTTGTAAGCAAAACGTAATTGTATCCCAAAAATACATCTAACATGGACATCAAAGCTTAACCAATGACTTGTTGAAGCAACATTTCCATGTTAGGAAGGGGATAATTTTCATTAATGATTGCCTTTTTCAAGTATCGAAAATCAACACACGAATGAATTTATCCACTTTTATTTCTTATGATGATAGGGTTCGACAACCATTTTGAATGTCCAATTGGAAAATATTATTCCATCATTTCTCAATTTCTCCAACTCAATTTTCATTAGGGTTTTCAAATTTGGATTTATTATTCTTAACTTTTGTTTGAATGGGTTCATCCTTTGTTTTAACGATATGATATAGATTTATCATATTATTTAAAATCATTTTAATTCCATGCGAAAGCATCAAATAATTCTTTGAACAAGGAGGTATATTGATAAATCTCTTTTTGCATAAAACTAGTCCCAAGATTTACATATTTTGGAGATTCTTCAGTCCCAGTATTTATCTTTTGAGTTTATTGCACCTTTCTGGTAGATGCTTCTTCATTCAAATTTGGCATTCTCACTTGATCATCTCTTGTGAATATAGACTCAAAATTGACATATTTTTTAGAAATTGATAACTGATTATGAATCCTTCCATCTGTGTCAGTAACAAAATCAACGAGCTATTCATCATTTTTTAATATTTACAAATGACCTTGATTATAAGGTATTGATGGCCATTAAATTCTCTTGACTTGAAAAGTATTCTAATTTTGAAAATAATGAGGATTAAAAAAACATGTAGCCACTTCCAGCGAATCCATGTTTTGATTTCTTTCCCTGGGAATGAATGATATGTTGAATGAGCCAAAGGAATTCATTAATTCATTTACTATTTTGGCATAGATTAGTAATCATTATTTTTTTATCTTGAATTTCTTCCTGATGTGATTTATGACAAACTCAGAGTCACCAATTATTATCAAATGTTCAATCTTCATTTGAAGTGAAAGATTCATTCCTTGTATCAATGCTTCATATTCAACATCATTATTTGTACAAGGAAATTCAATCCTGATGGCATGAGGATATATGAATGAATTGTGAATTTTTAACACAATTCCTACTCTTCTCTCTGAGATACAACAAGAACCATCCAAATACATCCTCCAAAATCCTTTGAATTTTATTTTTTACTTCTTGTTTCGAAATATTTGTCTTCTCTGGCCCGCAAGGGTGTAGACCGATTGGAATGTGTCGTGTAAATGGAAGGAAATATGTAAAAAGAGGTCTCAAGGTCGATTCTCACCCTGATTTACTTGGAGTGAGTGTTTGCAGGCTATGCATTCTCCCTAGAGGTTATAAGGTAGCCAACAGGATTAGACCCTGTGTCACGCGAGTACAATACTTTCGTTGTTACCGATTCCCCTAGTACAAAAAAAAAATATTTTTCTACTCTGGGTCAAGCATAGCATAGTTTCCTATACTAGCATCAATATAATATTCCATTAATTCATTGTCTTTTTCCTTGAAAGAAAATAGTTTTCTTGGTTCCCAAGTAACTCTAAGCATTATTCCATATTTATTTGGCAACATCATGAAACTCACATCATTCATGATATACCCTCCAATCAACAAAGACCAATCCCTCCCAAGAACTACTCCATAAGTTGGAGGAATATGCACCACTTTAATTTTGAAGACAATTGTGATATGTGGGGCAGTAGTTATCCATACAAAAAAGTCTTTAATCTTTCCATATGCATGGTAATTTCTTGATTCAATGGCATAGATACTCTCCTTAGTTTCATAATACTTGATACAACTCATACAAAGTTCTTCCAATATTGATAATGACACGATATTATTTGTTGCTCCGGTGTCAATCAAGCAATTATGAGGTACGAGATCATGATTTTTTATTGTCATATAAAAAGGTAGAACTTTTCCTTTTGGTCTAATTATTGATATATTCTGATTTTACTTAGGATTTTATGCAACAACCTCAATTCTATGACTTGGCTCATTTAATATTTTAGGAATATTTTCCCTCTGTTCTGGGATTTTAACAACTTCCATGAATGGCATAGTGATTCTTAATTTTTCCAAATCACCAATCAGATTATATACCATTTGAGGAGGATTCTTCGCTTCATTTACAATTGGTTGCTACTTAGTTGTTTATATTCCATTTGATATCATCTTTTATTTGTCTTTATCTATAGTTTCTTTTGTTTAAAATTTATTTGTGTTTTCTCTTGTTTGCACAACATTTTCTTGTGAGATATAAATTTCTTCATGTTCATCAAATATATACATGGATGACTCACTCTCATCCATATGTACAGATTCAAGAATTTATTCTTGAACAAAATTAGCCTCTTGATTGTCATCTATCTCATCTTCAAAAATCTCTTCCAAAATTACACCATTTGGATTTGGAAATCTAGGTTCCCTTTGTCTAAACTCTTCATTTGTACCAACGTTTCCTATTCTTTATCATTGAACAATATTTATCCTTTGTTTTTTAATAGGAATTCTTGGATTCATAACAAAATTTGCATTTCTTATTAGTCTTATCAATTCATTTTGCATATGTCTAACAATTCAATTCATATGTTCTATCTCCATCATGTGTCTAGTTTTTTTTTTGTTTTTGTTGGATCATTTGTCACATTAGGAATTACTCCTTTGAACATTCCTCCACCAACTCCTTAGTATATAGTATTTTGTGCTCTTTGATCTTCAACTTTTCTTGAAGTTGATGCCCCTTGATATGAAATATTAAGGGTATCCATTTTTCTTTGGACTTTGTCAAGAATGATTTTAGGGTTTTCATCTATTTCCAACATGTTTTCTTCCATTCAGGTTGATTTATTCATTTCATTATTTAGGTCTTCAACTTCTGCAACCCTGATGGAAAACTTCAAATTTGAGGGAATTACATTTTTGTAACACCAAAGTATGACTGGAACATTTTTCCTCTAATATTCTTGGATATTATTAAGTGTTCTTAAAAATAGGAATTTGAAATCTCTGGTCCTTTCACCTTTTTTCAAACAAATATGGGTGAATTGCATGAGTAGAGTATGATATGCCATTAGAGGAGCATACATAGTTTAAAAAATGGCTTCTAAATAATTAAATGATGAAATCGATCATGCAATAAGGGAGGTATACCATTCTTGGATATTATTAAGTGTTCTTAAAAATAAGAAATTGAAATCCTTGATCCTTTCACCTTTTTTCAAACAGAGCTAGGTGAATTGCGTTAGCATTGTATGATATGCTACTGGAGGAGCATACATAGTTGAAAAAAATAGCTTCTAGATTATTAAATGATGGAATTAATCGTGCAACAAGGGATATATACCATCCAAAGGCTTGTCCTATCAATGTTTGAAGAAATAATCTAACCATTACATCATCGTGTTCCACCAAATGTATCTCGCATATACTCATAAATATTTCCATATGTTTCTTTGGGTCCATTGATCCATCTCCTGGAAATGTTGGAAACACTCCTTATGGGAGAGTTGGAAACTAATGTTGTTCTCCATGAATATTTAGAGGGATATTTTTAACCTTTGTCCATGGAACTCTTTTTTGTTCTTCACGATTCTCAATATTTTCTTTTATTTCTTCTCTATCACCCATGATTGGATATTTTTCCTTTTTTGATGCAGGAGCATCTGTCCATGCCATCCAGCTAGCCAGCCAGCCACGTTAGCGCACATGCATTCAAAGCTAAGAGGGAGGCGCAACCTCATTTAAATTTGAATTGAATGTAAACTTAATTGCTTAGGCTGTTGAGCCAGAAAGTCGTGCTTTTGTGCAAGCGTAGAGTAGATCGGCCTTTAATGTGTGTAATGGTTGAGATCTAGATCCAATTCTGGACTAGACAGCCCCTTGAATGTAATTGAATAGGGTAGGTGAATCTGGAGGGAAGCGCTCGAAGAGCCCCCTTGGGTAAAAGAGATTTTCAGATCTCATTTTGGTAGGGTGGTTGTAGTTGTGTGAGGATCTGCATGTAGAGCAGAGGAGAGAAGAGCCGAGACCTTGTTACAGGTCGTGCTCAGGAACACTTTGTAAATACAGGCATTTGCCATTTTAATACAAAGAGCAGTTTTTCCTGCATTATTTTGTATGATGTGAATGTCTATGTGTGTTCTTTATATACTGTGAATGTATGCTAGGAATTTGCAGGTTGTTTTGGTTTCAAGTGAAAGTCTTTGAGGTTTCATGCCAAGAGGGCGTGACGGAGTACTGCGGTCTCTGAATATCGGTGCACTGAAGAACTTATGAACTCTGCGGAGTCAGACGAAAACATGCTGCGGCATAGGAGTTGGGATCAACAACTCAGAAGAAAAAGACCTTTGAGGTTGTTGAACACCTCAGGAGGCAAGGTTGTGGATGAGAAAACAGTTGCATACAGAATCGTGGAGGATTCTGTGAAGCTCTGCCAAGTGGGTGTTGAAGCATATGCGTTGCGGTGCATTTGAAGAAGAACTCTGCTGAGAATTTGAAGAAAACATAATCTCTGAGGAGTTATGTGACGCTCTACCAGGTGGGCATTGAGAAAGTGAAGGGAGTGCATGAAAGGAGAACTCGACTGTGAGTTCAAATGGAAGAAGAATCAGAATCACTAAGGATTCTTTAAATCTTTTCTAGGTGGGCATCGAGCGAGTGCATAGGTGCACAGGAGAAGAAGACAAAACTGTTGAACGTTCTGTGAAAGGGAAACTCTGCCAGGTGGGCATTTGAGCCATTGTGAAGACATGCAAAGGAGAGGAAAGAACTCTTTGAGTTCTATGAGATGAAGGAAGAATCCACCGAGAGATCTTCACTGGGTTGTTAAACACCCAGAAAGACTCAGCAAGAGGTTGCTTGAGCAGGAAGTCAGGAAGGCATTATATTCTCCATCTGCAGGAGAAGGAAGGAAGACAAAATCTCTTAGGGGTCTGAGAATTTGTAGAATCTCAGGAGGGATAGCACCAGCGTGTGCATGAGGAGACTCTGCAAGGAGTGAAAAAGTTGAAGAATCCTCCAAGGATTCAAAGACACAAAATTAGGAGGAGTTAGTGCTTCATACGTGAGGCAAAGCTCAGAATTTGGAGTTCACAGAGGAGAAACGAGACAAGGCCAATCCCTTGGAAAAATCTAAAATCTAAAGGCTCAGGGGCATGGGTGAGTTGTAGTAAACTGGAGCCTAAAACAGTGTCTAAGGTGAAGATGGGATGATTGGTAGGGTTGGCTTCATCGCTGATTATGTAGGCCAGTTGGGATTCCCTGTATAGTCTTCTATGCTCTCCTCCAAATACTGGGATAGTAGCGTATATGAGGTCCATTTGCAAAGTTCCCCCTAGTCGTTTTATCCAAGATCTTGACAATAGCATACCGAACTTGGGGGGGACATTAGCTACTACGATATCCATGACCACACTTTTCATGGGAAGTTGAAACAAGGTCACAACCAAGTCCTTAATAACTCCAAGACACTGAACTCTCCTGGAGTCAAAAGAATAGAGGTCATGATAGGCTCGGGTGACTTCTAGCCCTAACACTTCCATGACAGTTTTAGGCATGAGGTTGTGAGAAGCCCCTGAATCCATCAAGCATTTGTGCTGCACTTTATCATGTATGTTCAAGGAGGTGTAGAAGGGAGGGGATGAATCATCTCTATCTTCTACCATGGGACCTAGGACAACTGTTGGCTTTTCATCTTGGAGATTTATGGAGTCTATGGGAAGGCATTAGGGTTCGGACTGTAAAAGCTCAGAGAAGCATTTTTTTAAATTCCCCATGTTTAATTAGCTCAGTGAGGGGCACAGGGATTCTGATCTTTTGAATTTCATGCTCGAAATTAAAAGAAGATGTAGGCTATGGAATTTCTCTTATTTCATGAGCATGATTGTGGACAATGGGGGAGAGGGATTGAGCCTTCTTAACTTTGTGAGCGTCTGCTACTTCATTAGCAGGTTTCTCTGTTCTAGTGGACCGCTCAGGAACATTAGGTGTTGCTGTCTTTTTGTCGGACCTCAGGTTATACCTGCCTCGACCGCCGCTATCCTTGTCTTATTTGCTCAATTCATTTAGTTGATTGTCCATGAGAGACTCCTCATATGCTGACTGAGTCAGATGAGGCAAAGGGGTGTCTCTTTGAAGCAATGGATCTTTGGCTCAAGCTCGTCTGTTTCCCCTTCTTCATCTTCGGTCACAAAATTGTTCTGTAAGGGGCCCTGAATTCTTTGGTCTTCTTTGTCCCTTCCCCTTTCTTTGTGCATAGTCGGGGGAGAGATATTATTTGGCCTCCTGAAACCTCCTTTGATTTCAACACTCTGAGGGCCCTTGTACATTTTCCTCCTTTCCACCTTCAGTCTCTCCATCTCTTCAGACAGAAACTTCATCATCTTGGTCAGTTCATCCACTTGAGTGTGGGGTAGCGATGGGCCAGAAGTTGAGGCTTTGGACTTTCCCTTTCTCCTATGTGCGTCGGCCTTGTTCCTCATTCTGTTAGCTGCTAATACATTGGATTCCACTTCTACGGCCACATATTTCATTTGAGCTAAGGAGGTGGCTCTTATTTCTCTTAATAGAAGACAAAAATCAGGGTCGAATGCACCAGCATAGGAAATTTTGGTTGAGGCTTCTGAAGGCTTTATCTCGGCGGGAATCTTATTATACATTTTATTAAATCTTTTGGAGAAGTTAGAGGTAGACTCTCCTTCTTCTTTCTTCAGAGACCCAAACTCTGTCATGTAATACATGAAATCCTTCCTATCTCCCCACTGCCTTAGGAAAACATTATCCAAGGCTTCAATTCGAGCAATAGACTCGGGGGCCAGTCCCATGAACCATTTTCTCACCTCACCATCTAGGCTCTGGACAAAGACTCTCATCCAGACATATTCATTTTCAATGTTTAGGTTGTCTACATAACTGTAGAATGCATCCAAGTTCTGTTCTGCAGTTATGTCCCCTCCCTCAGTGAACTTGGGCATGTATTTCAAATAGTCCCCAGCAGGGAGAGGATGCATAGGTTGGGGTAGAACTAAGGGAGCATATTGGGAAACAAATATGGCGTCCATTCTATTTAGAGGGGGATTAGCACTAGCCATAGGAATATTAGGTGGAGGATAATTCAGAGGAGAATGAATTCATGAAGGGGCTATTAGGAATGAGTTTAGAAGTGGTGTGGGAAACAAGAGAGGATTCAAGGAGAAGGCTAACGAGCTCAAGCCAGCAGGTGCTCCTCTTTGTGCAGGAGTGGGGAAATATTTTGTAATCCTGGGTCCATGCCAAGGAACAACATCAGATGAGAGGGGAGTGACAAGGATTTACCCCCCCAATCCGAGGCCAAGAGGGGAAAACTCAGCAGGAACACTCCCAAAATTCAAGAAACAGGAAACTTCTGAAGGAGCTCTATTAAGAAACTGAGGAGGTGAAAAAGGAGTTCTTACAGAAGGAGATGGTGGATTACCTGTTTCAGCGATGGAAACTTCTTCTGCGGAGCCCTTTCCTCTTCTGAGAACCACCTCTGGGTCATCTTCAGGTGTATCTAGAGGCAGTTGTGGATGAGACCACGTGTGCCTGCCTCTGAAAGCCACAATTAACAGAGCAGGTTCTCCCCAGCAGATTCGTCACCATGGAGTCGCAAGGTGCACAGTAGCAATCTTAATAATTTTGATATCTGATGGACCTTCAGAATCATTTGATCATTGTCATTCAATCCCGGGGAAAATATTCAACTTTGTCCCTGGCAACGGCACCATAAATGTTAGCATCAGATGTCACTCTTGGATTGCTTGCAGGAGCAGAGCCCGACACCCATCAGTTTAATGTCACAATTTGTTTGTAAATGGGTGATCAAATGGAGATAAAGACTCGGGGGAGTATCACTCTGACTCAGGGATTGGGTCAGGTACATAAGTAACAAAGGAGGTCTCGGCCTAACTTCAGCTAGTGGGTTGATTAAAAGATGAACAGGTGGAAGACTTAGTAAGAAAAGTGAACAAACAACTTTGGGCAATAGGCTTTCGGCAGTTTGCAAAATAAAGACTCTGAATGCAAGATTCGCTTGGTTCAAGGTCTCAAGAAACTGAAAGGGGACTTGACTGGATCCTCCAATTCCAAGTCACTCAGTGCTGGGAAAATCACAAGAATTGATTAGAGACAGTGTAGCTATTACAGTGATCCATTACAACATCATCCTATAATAGCTATAGCTCGACTGGATCCTCCAATTCCGAGTCGTTCTAATACAGTATAACAAAGATGTAAAAGAAACTGACATTCATAAGGCAAGAAGTCTCAAGAGTCCATACATAACCAAAATATCAGTGCTTTATTAAAGCTTTACAATCGGGAGCTCTTCTCAACCATCGATAGATTACAAATTACCAAGAATGAGTTTATATACTCAGAGAAAATTGCCTCACAGAGGCACGTGCGGTCATCTGAAGCTTGGTGTCCCTTCAACCAAAATCGGACAGGCTTTCTCGGTCAGACGCCTCCTTAACTGTGCATGGCTCCTATAGGGGGAGTAGCTGAGCCAGTAAATGCTGATTTAGCGTGTGCAGACCTCCTCTAGCTAGTTTAGGACTCGGCATGGCTTCTTTGAAGAACTGGGTACACAGGACCCTCTCGAGCAGACCGCTTGCTAGACCTTCCATACCTTACACTTAATGCATGAGGAGAGGTTTCACCTACCCCTTCTCACCTACCCCTTCTCACCTTCATTTACTCTAAGAGAAGGTTGGGAGTAGGATCATATCGGATGGTACCTGGAGATCGAGACGATCCTTTCGGCAACTAGACTCGGTGCCTCTAGACACTTTTTAGCACAACTCCTTTCTTTCCCAAGTGACTACGGGCTGTGACCCCGTGCTTATTCCCAAAGCGCTTTTGGCGTTCACGAATGGAAGGCGTTAATCCTTGCTTCTTGTAATCTCCATGAGCAAAACGCCGAGAAGGATTAATTTGGTGCCACGTGCCCATCTAGATCTGACAGCTCTGAGTTCTCCCGACAATGCTGTGGGCCCCAGGTCCTGGACACTCTCGTCACTTCGCGCATCAGGGAATGATGGGGCTGTCCCTTGCGCTTTGAAATTGCGATGCACGAAGGGGCGATAGAACCTAATCGCGCATCACATATCCCTATTTTGATCAAATGGCCCGAAACCTTCTTGGCTATACAAACCGGGCGCCTTCCTGGTCAGCACCTTTTACATGTAACCGTCGGCCAGGACCCAAGTACTAACGCCTCTGGCAATTCGCGGCCTCGTGAGTTGGATTATCGAACTTTGGTATCCTCCCCTTGCAAGGTCCCAAGACGCGATAGTCAGCGTAGGTTGACCCCCTCCGAGTACTTTTCATAACTCGCAATCTCGTGGAACCAAAAGACATGGTCCGCACTTCGAACTCACGAACCCCGAGTTCGAGAAACAACTGTTGCGCTTATACTGATCGTGATTGATGCCCCTTGAAAGAATTTTTGTGCTATTCTTGGTGCGACTCAGTTAATCTGCGATTTCCCATCAACCATTGTTCTGCTCTGTCACTGGATCTTTTCCACTGAAGAATGGAATGACCGCTCACTTGATTCAAGTCTGAAAAGGACTTCTTTTGTGTGTTGCGCCCGAGCGTTTTTTGTGCCACTTGTATATCTGAACACTCTTAGGCACGAGACAAGAAATGTCGCTAACATTAGGCTCCACGGGGTATAGAGTCGTCCCTGTGATGCTCTAAGAACTCCTTATGCAGCTTCAGTGCCTTTCTATTGGGCTATGGAGTCACTTATTAAGCCAAAAACATGCAAAAGGAAAACAAAGAAGTAAAGAACAATATTTACAAACCAAAGGAGCCGTCAAAGGCTCAAAAGAAACATTTCTTCAGAAAATGCCCATTCACTGGGCTGTTGAAAGCTTCTTCGCCCTCCATACCTTGCAACCCATATGTATTGTTTGAGAAAACCTCAGAGAATTTAAAAGGGCCAGTCCAGAGGGCGTCAAACTTGCCGTGTTTTAACTTATCCTGTCTGGGGGCATCCCACTTAAGTACCAAGTCCTCGATCTCGAACTCTTTCTTCTTGACCTTTCTGTCAAAAGCCCGCTTGATCTTTTGCTGACGAATATAAGCTGCGTCCCTGACTTGTTCCCTGATCTGCTGCACTTCCACTATCTGATGAATTCTTCTGATCATATGATCTGGTTCTCCCTCGTAGTCTTGAAAGAACTTCGCCACCGGTAAGGCGAGATGAGTAGGGAAAATTGCCTTTGTTCTGTAGACCAGCTGAAACGGCGAAGTGCCCAGAGATTTCTTCATTGTCACACGATCATCCCACAGAGCAAACTTTAACTTCGAATCCCAGGCCCTTTTGTTGTCTTCCAACAGTTTCTTGATGATCCTTATTAGGCTTTTGTTGGAGGACTCTGCTAAACCATTTCCTTGGGGATAGTAGGGAGTGGAGTGAATTAATGAGATCTGGAACTGCTCGCAAAACTTAATTAAAGGCTCAGACTTCAAGGAAGCAGCGTTATCGGTGACGATCCTGCTGGGACAGCCAAATCTGGCTATGATATCCTCCAAGAAGCTGATAATTACTTTGTGTGATGCGCTTCTGGTAGGGACAGCTTCTATCCACTTGGTGAAATAATTCGTTGTAGTCAGGATCCATCTGTGCTGACCACTTGAGGGGGGGTGAATTTGTTTGATGAAGTCCAACCCCCGCTACTGAAAAGGTGCTGAAGCTACTATAGGCTTCAATGGCAGCGATTTGAGCTGTTGTTTTCCTGAGAACTTCTGGCATTTGATGCAATCTCTGATTTCTTTGTAGACATCAGGGAATAAAGTGGGCCAGTAATACCCAGCTCAGAGGATCTTATGGGTTGTGGTCTTCCAGAAATGATGACCCCCACAAAGGCCACTGTGGAAATCAAATGTAACTTTCTCAGCTTCTTGTGGGTCTAGGCACCTTAAAAATACCCCTAAAGGGTCTTTCCAGTACAAGGTTTGGTCAATGAGGCAATATCTGACTTCCTTGAGCTTTAGAGCTCTTGCCTTTCGTTTCCCCATGCCGTCAGGGGGCCTCAATTCTTGCAGAAAGTATAAGATATCCTTGTACCAGGGGCATGTTGCTAGTGATAAAGCACCTTGGGAAATCTTGATGGATGACTCGGCTTGCTCATTGATGAAGTTAACCCCCAAGGCCTTGCAATTAGATTCAGCCAGCAACTTGGCCAAACCCTTCCCTTTTATCAACTTGGTGGACTTAATATCTAGATCAAACTCTAGGATCTTGGCGATCCATTTACCTCTCCTTCCATCTATGTCAGACTATATAAGAATGTCCTTCACAGAGGCTGAAGGAACGTATGAAGTGACTTTTGAGTGCAAGAAATAGACTCTGAAAGATTTGAGAGCTTTCACTAAGGCATAGGCCTGCTTCTCCATGATCTCATACCGGAGTTTCGCATCTCTCAATGCTTTGCTAAAAAAGGCAACAGGTTCCTCTTGCCCCTGCTCATTTTTCTGCAACAGGACTGCTGCTATTGTATCACAAGAAGCAAAAGAAAAAATTAGGAAATATTTAGAATAATCAGGGCTGATTAGCGCAGGTGCCTCAGTCAGTGCCTTCTTTATTTGGACAAAAGATTCCCTGGGTTTAGTAGTCCATTTCACTTCATTTCCCTTCCTGAGCATGGTTGTGATGTGTTTCACCAACTCAGCAAAATTTGAGACAAATCTCCTCAGAAAATTTATCTTCCCCAAAAAGGCCTGAACTTCCTTCTTAGATCTGGGAAGTGGCAGGGTTTGAAGTGATTCTACTCTGCTAGGGTCAATCCTCACTCCCTCCACAGACACTATATGGCCTAATAGCTTCCCTTCCTGCATAGCGAACAAAGATTTCTTGGGGTTTAAAGATAGGCCAAACCTTCGACACTTCAGGAACACTCTCTTTAAGTGGCAGCAGTGCTCCTTGTCTCTCTTGGAGAAGACCGCGATGTCATCTAGATATATTACCACAAACTGGTCCTTCTCTCCGATGAAGGCTATGTACATGGCTCACTGAAATGTTTCTACCACATTCATCAGTCGGAAAGGCATTTTAGCATACATGAATGTGCCCCAAGGAGTGGTGAAGGCCGTTTTTTCCCTGTCTTCAAGCATGACTGATATCTGATTGTAACCCGAGAAGCCATCAATCATGGATATTATAGATGCACCAGTGACCTTCTGCAATATGTGCTCCATGTTGGGCAGGGGATAATTGTCTTTCCTTGAGCTCCTGTTCAGGTTCTTGAAATCAACACAGAGTCTGATTTCCCCACTTTTCTTTCTTACCGGAACCAAATTGGCCACCCAATCGGAATATCTCAAGGGGAAAATGATTTGGGCATCTAGTAGCTTCTTCACTTCTTTCTCCATGATAGGAAGCAACATGGGATTTATCTGTCTCAGCTTCTGCTTGAATGGCTTAGCCTCTTCTTTCAGTGGGATCTTGTGCTCAATGACAGATGTGTCATACGTCTTGAGATCTTTGTAGGTCCACACAAACACATCGGCAAACTCCTTCAACAAATTAGTATATTCAGCCCTCTGTTCCTCGGTCAAACTCCTTGACAACTTGAAAAACTTAGGCTCCTCTGGTTTGCCAACGTTGCACTCAGATATGTCAGCATCATCTCCTGAAACTCTTCCCTTTAATGCCATGTCATTCCCATTGAACAATCTTTCTAATGGGACCAGTCCCCTCGGGATGTGATTGTTGGGCAACTGAATAATATCATGCTTTGCTATTTTACCCAGCAACTCACCGTCATCAAAACTTTCCTTGGAGGTGTAATCTTGGTCAATATGCATCTCTGAAAATTCTTCGATAGTCTCCAAGAACTTCTTGATCTCAAGATCATCCTCAAACACCTTCCAATGCTTGACATTGTCAGGTATGGAGGGCCTGTATTTTACTTCTACATCATACCTAAGCTTTGGCGGAAAGGGTACTTTGAAATTGCTTGCTGATGTAGCCAAGGAATCTTCCACTGTATTCTCTTCTCTTGGGATGAAAGAGATATTAAACGTCTAGAAGACACTGTCAATTAGGTCCCATACCTCTTTTTTGTAATTCCTGAGTCGAGGATGCTTGGCCTGATAAGTGCTTCTCATCTGCTGGACTACCAGCTCGGCATCCCCGAACACCGCTACATCCTGAATTCCCATTTCCCTTGCGGCTCTTAATCCTAGGATAAGAGCCTCATACTCTGCCACATTGTTGGTGGTTTCGAATTCTAGTTTATATGACAGGGATATGGTCTCCTAAGAAGGTGACACAAAAACCACTCCAGCTCCAGTGCCTTCTCGGGAACAGGATCCATCGAAAAACATTTTCTAGATTGGGGTGATGGAGGGAGGAACTTCAGGGGAAACATTGGGCTTCTTTCTGAGTTTGAGAGGAGGCTCGGGGGCATGTGTGAGCTATAGTAAATTGGATCCTAAATCAGTTTCCAAGGCGAAGATGGGATGATTGGTAGGGTTGGCTCCATCGCTAATTATGTAGGCCAGTTGGGCTTCCCTGTATAGTCTTCTATGCTCTCCTCCAAATACTGGGATAGTAGCGTATGTGAGGTCCATTTGCAAAGTTCCCCCTAGTCTTTTTATCGAAGATCTTGACAATAGCATACCGAACTTCGGGGGGACATCAACTACTACGATATCCATGACCACACTTTTCATGGGCAGTTGAAACAAGGTCACAACCAGGTCCTTAATAACTCCAAGACACTGAACTCTCCTGGAGTCAAAAGAATAGAGGTCATGATAGCCTCAGGTGACTTCTAGCCCTAACTCTTCCATGACAGTTTTGGGCATGAGGTTGTGAGAAGCCCCTGAATCCATCAAGCAGTTGTGCATCACTTTATCATGTATGTTCAGGGATGTGTAGAAGGGAGGGGATGAATCATCTCTATCTTCTACCATGGGACCTAGGACAACTGCTGGCTTTTCATCTTGGATATTTATGGAGTCTGTGGGAAGGAATGAGGGTTCGGACTGTAAAATATCAGAGAAGCATTTTTTAAATTCCCCATGTTTAATTAGCTCAGTGAGGGGCACAGGGATTCTGATCTTTTGAATTTCATGCTCGAAATTACAATAAGATGTAGGCTTTGGAATTTATCTTATTTCAGGAGCATGATTGTGGACAATGGGGGAGAGCGATTGAGCCTTCTTACCTCTGTGAGCGTCTGCTACTTCATTAGAAGGTTTCTCTGTTCTAGTGGACCGCTCAGGAACATCAAGTGCTGCTCTCTTTTTTTCGGACCTCAGGTTATACCTTCCTCGACCGTCGCTAGCCTTGTCTTCTTTTCTCAATTCATTTAGCTGATTGTCCATGAGAGACTCCTCATATGCTGACTGAGTCAGATGAGGGAAAGGGGGAGTCTCTCCGAAGCAATGGATCTTTGGCTCAAGCTCGTCTTTTTCCCCTTCTTCATCTTCGGTCACAAAATTGTTCTGTAAGGGGGCTTGAATTCTTTGGTCTTTTCTATCCCTTCCCCTTTCTCTGTGCATAGTCGAGGGAGCGATATTATTTGGCATCCTGAAACCTCCTTTGATTTCGGCACTCTGAGGGCCCTTGTACATTTTCCTCCTTTCCACCTTCAGTCTCTCCATCTCTTCAGACAGAAACTTCATCATCTTGGTCAGTTCATCCACTTGAGTGTGGGGCAGCGATGGGCCAGAAGTTGAGGCTTCGGACTTTCCCTTTCTCCTATATGCGTCGGCCTTGTTCCTCAGTCTGTCAGCTGCTAATACATTGGATTCCACTTCTACGGACGCATATTGCATTTGAGATAAGGAGGTGGCTCTTATTTCTCTTAAGAGAAGACAGAAATCAGGGTCGAATGCACCAGCATAGGAAATTTTGGCTGAGGCTTCTGAAGGCTTTATCTCGGCGGGAATCTTATTATGCATTTTATTAAATATTTTGGAGAAGTTAGAGGCAGAATCTCCTTCTTCTTTCTTCAGAGACCCAAACTCTATCATTTAATACATCAAATCCTTCCTATCTCCCCACTGCCTCAGGAAAACATTATCCAGGGCTTCAATTCTAGCAATAGACCCGGGGGCTAGTCCCCTGAACCATTTCCTCACCTCGCCATCTAGGCTCTGGACAAAGAATATCATCTAGACATCTTCATTTTCAATGTTTAGGTTGTATGCATAACTGTAGAATGCAGCCAAGTGCTCTTCTGCAGTTATGTCCCCTTCCTCAGTGAAGTTGGGCATGTATTTCAAATAGTCTCCAGCAGGGAGAGGATGCATAGGTTGGGGTAGAACTAAGGGAGCATATCGGGAAGCAACTATGGCATCCATTCTATTCAGAGGGGGATTAGCACTAGCCATAGGAATATTAGGTGGAGGAGAATTTGGAGGAGAAGGAGTTCGCGAAGGGGCTATTGGGAATGAGTTTCGAAGTGGTGTGGGAAATAAGAGAGGATTCAAGGAGAAGGCTAACGAGCTCAAGCCAGCAGGTGCTCCTCTTTGTGCAGGAGTGGGGGAATCTTCTGTAATCCTGGGTCCATGCCAAGGAACAGATTCAGAAGAGAGGGGAGTGACAAGGATTTCTCCCCGCAATCCCAGGCCAGGAGGGGAAAACTCAGTAGGAACACTCCCAAAATTCAAGAAACGGGAAACTTCTGAAGGAGGTCTATTAAGAAACCAAGGAGGTGAAAAGGGAGTTATCACAGAAGGAGATGGCGGATTACCTGTTTCGATGATGGAAACTTCTTCTGCGGAGCCCTTTCCTCTTCTGAGAACCACCTTTGGGTCAGCTTCAGGTGTAGCCAGAGGTAGCTGTGGATGAGATCGCGTGTGCATGCCTCTAAAAGCCATAATTAACAGAGCAGGTTCTCCCCAGCAGAGTCGTCACCATGGAGTCGCCAGGTGCACAGTAGCAATCTTGATAATTCTGATATCTGATGCACCTTTAGAATCAGTTGATCATTTTCTTTCAATCCCGGGGAAAATATTCAACTTCTTCCCCGGCAACGGCGCCAGAAATGTTAGCGTCGGAAGTCACTCTTGGATTTCTTGCAGGAGAAGAGCCCGACACCCATCATTTTAATGTCACGATTTGTTTGTAAAGGGGTGATCAAATGGAGATAAAGACTCAGGGGAGTATCACTCTGACTCAGGGACTGGGTCTGGTACGTAAGTAACAAAGGAGGTCTCGGCCTAACTTCAGCCAATGGGTTGATTAAAAGATGAGCAGGTGGAAGACTTAGTAAGAAAGGTGAACAAACAACTTTGGGCAACAGGCTTTCAGAAGTTTGCAAAAGAAAGACTCTGAATGCAAGATCTGCTTGGTTCAGGGTCTCAAGAAACTGAAAGGGGACTTGACTGGATCCTCCAATTCCAAGTCACTCAACGCTGGGAAAATCACAAGAACTGATTAGAGACAACGCAACTATTATAGTGATCCATTACAACATCATGCTATAATAGCTACAGCTTGACTGGATCCTCCAATTCCGAGTCGTTCTAACACAGTATAACAAAGATGTAAAAGAAACTGGCATTCTTAAGGAAAGAAGTCTCAAGAGTACATACATAACCAGAATATCAGTGCTTTATTAAAACTTTACAACCGGGAGCTTTGCTCAACCATCGATAGATTACAAATTACCAAGACTGAGTTTATATACTCAAAGAAAATTGCCTCACAGAGGCGCGTGTGGTCATCTGAAGCTTGGTGTCCCTTCAACCAAAATCGGATGGGCTTTCTCGGTCAGACGCCTCCTTAACTGCGCATGGCTCCTGCAAGGGGAGTAGCTGAGCCAGTAAATGCTAATTTAGCATGTGAATACCTCCTCTGGCTAGTTGAGGACTCGACATGGCTTCTTTGAAGAACTGGGTACACAGGACCCTCTCGAGCAGACCGCTTGCCAGACCTTCCATACCTTACACTTAATGCATGAGGAGAGGTTTCACCTACCCATTCTCACCTTCATTTACTCCAAGCAAAGGCAGGGAGCGGGATCGTATCGGATGGTACCTGGAGATCGAGACGATCCTTTTGGCAACTGGACTCAGCGCCTCTAGACCCTTTTTAGCACAGCTCCTTTCTTTCCCAAGTGACTATAGGCTGTGACCCCGTGCTTATTCCCAAAGCGCTTTCGGCGTTCTCGAATGGAAGGATTTAATCCTTGCTTCTTGTAATCACGATGAGCGAAACGTCGAGAAGGATTAATCTGGCACCACGTGCCCATCTAGATCCGACGGCTCTGAATTCTCCCGACAATGTTGTGGGCCCCAGGTCCTAGACGCCTTCGTCACTTCGCGCATCGGGGAATGATGGGGCTGTCCCTTGCGCTTCGAAATCACGATGCGCGAAGGGGCGATAGAACCTAATCGTGCATCACGTATCCTTCTTTTGATCGGACNCCTTCCTTGTCAGCACCTTTTACATGTAACCATCGGCTAGGGCCCAACTACTAACGCCTCTCGCAACTCACGGCCTCGTGAGTTGGATTATCGAACTTTGGTATCCTCCCCTTGAGAGGTCTTGAGATGCAATGGTCAGTGAAGGTTGACGCCCTCCAGGTACTTTTCGTAACTCACAATCTCGCGCAACCAAAAGACATGGTCCGCCCTTCGAACTCACAACCCCCGAGTTCGAGAAACGACTGCTGCGCTTATATTGATCACGATTGACGCCCCTTGAAAGAATTTTTGCGCTCTTCTTGGCGTGACTCAATTAATCTATGATTTCCCATCAACCGTTGTTCTGCTCTGTCGTTGGATCTTTTCCACTGAAGAATGGAATGCACGCTCCCCTGATTCAAGTCCGAAAAGGACTTCTTATGTGTGTTGTCCCCGAGCGTTTTTCACGCCACTTGTATATCTGAACACTCTTACACACGAGACAAGAAATGTCGCTAACAGAGTCCAAAGAGATAATTAGGCTCGAAGAGGGGATTAGAGCGATCCTGTGTGCAGGAGAGCGCGAGGTGGTGGCTCGCGATTCTCTCACTGCGTGAGAGTGGTATCAGAGAAGGAAATTCATCTGTATATTTTAGGTGAAGGAAGACAGAGT
Source organism: Picea sitchensis (assembly GCA_010110895.2). Lineage (NCBI taxonomy): Eukaryota > Viridiplantae > Streptophyta > Pinopsida > Pinales > Pinaceae > Picea > Picea sitchensis. Next base: position 5,662 of record SNQJ01S0050445.1, on the reverse strand, counting down.
TGTTGAGGAATCTGTAAGGATTGTTTGCAGGTAGGCAACAATCGAGAAGACAGTCAGGGAGATTGTAGTATGAAGCTGGAAACACTCGAGATGTAGAGTGACAACAGGTTTTCTAGGAAAGTAGGCAGAGACAACACCATGGTTACTGAAGACCATAGGCATGTTGGGAGGAAGAAAAGCAAGGTATAAAATCTTGCAGGGATGGCTAGAGAGATCATTGATATAAGAGTGGAGATGGAAAGGATTGCGTTGAAGATGCAGCTGAACGCAAGGATAGATGAGCTTGAGTTGAAGTTGCGGCAGGATAAGAAGTCGAGATGGGTGTATGAGTGGCCCATGAAGAAGCCAAAGATTTAGTGGCCAGTCAGGGAGCTGATGGTCATACGACAGCGTAGGTTGTTGAGGAAGTGGTTGGGGAATGTTGAAAACCTCAAGACCATAGAAGAGGAAATGGTTCAGGTATGTGAACCAGAGACTGGAAAATTTCTCGGGGAGGAGAATGAATTGGGATCATTTGAAGATCTCAAGAACTGTCAAGAGGGCAAAGAAGAAATTCCAGATTTCTAGGTGGGAAATGGGTTGAGATCACTGTGGGGTCTCACGGACTATTAGGAGGACAGACAAGGAATTTCACATTGCCATCTGGGAAATGAATTGAGTTCGTTGCGGGATCTCATAGTCTTCCAGGAGGGCAGCGAAAGCATCTCAGATTGCTAGATGGGAAGAGATGTACATTCGAGGCTATCTGAAAGTCTCATGGACTCGGAGGTGAGTTCAATTCAGTAAGGAGTGTTGATGAATATGGGATCAGTTGATATCATAGTCTACCAGGAGGGCAACAGAGACATCCCATATTGTCAGGTGGTCAGGGATGAGCAGGTGAATTTTGATCAGCCCAAGGAGCTGACCGAGAAGATGAGACTGTCTAAGGGTCTCATAAATTCAGAGATGGATTTAGATCAGTAGATGCAACTGACAGAGGAGGAATATATGAGAAATCTTCTGATGATTGGGGGAATTGGATTATTCCTACCATTTTCCCAGGAGGAGGCAAAAGTCAGTGTTGCAGATGATGCAGCAATAGTAGCAGAACAGTCAGTCGTGACTGACAAGGAAGAAGAGGAATTGGAGCAGACTTTGGAAGCTACCCAAGCAGATGAAGAAGATGAGAATTCTAAGGAATGGCTCATTACTTTCATCCAGGAAGTTGAAGGAGATGTAGCATTGGCGCTGACAACAAAAGAAGAAGATGAAGAGGATGACGAGCATTCCGAGGAATGGCTCAATATTTCCAGCCAGGAAGATGAAAAGACTGCAATAGGGGAGTTTGCAGCAGAAGGAGGAGAAGAGGCAGACAACATTTGTTTTGCTGGTCTGTGGGAATAGATAGAAGCCTTGGAAGAGAGGGTGAAAGTGCATAGTGTGCACATCCAACAGGTAAAGTTGGAGGCTGATAAAGGAGGCATGGCAGATCATGATGATCTACTCATGTGCCAAAAAAATTTGCAGCTGAGGAGACTGCATGAGCAGAGCCATCCATCGGAGCAGCTGGATGAAGTGATAGACTAGATCATAGAGTTGATGATCCGGACAGCAGGGACTTCCAGCGAGGAGAAGTTGAGCAGAAGCATAAGAGCAGCGGCAGCAACAGCGTAGAAGCAACAACAACAAGAAGATGGAGCGAATTAACAGCTCCAGGTATTCGTTTGGGATCCAGGAGGATTTCCAACCACTTAGGTGGGAATCTCATGAGCAGGAGATCATGATTTTGCAGCTGAGGAGTATGATGTAGAAGCATCTCTCCATGCCATCCAGCCAGCCACGTTAGCGTGCATGCATTCAAAGCTAAGAGGGAGGTGCAGCCTCATTTAAATTTGAATTGAATGTAAATTTAATTTCTTAGGCTGTTGAACCAGGAAGCCATGCCATTGTGAAAGCATAGAGTAGATCGGCCTTTAATGTGTGTAATGGCTGAGATCTAGATCCGATTCCAGACTAGACAACCCCTTCAATGTAATTGAATAGGGTAGGTGAATCTGGAGGGAAGCGCTCGAAGAGCCCCCTCGGGTAAAAGAGATTTTCAGATCTCATTTTGGTAGGGTGGTTGTAGTTGTGTGAGGATCTGCATGTACAGTAGAGGAGAGAAGATCCGAGACCTTGTTACAGGCTGTTCTCAGGAACACTTTGTAAATACAGGCATTTCCCATTTTAATACAAAGAGAATTTTTTCCTACATTACTATGTATGATGTGAATGTCTCTGTATGTTCTTTATATACTGTGAATGTATTCTAGGCATTTGCAGGTTGTTTTGGTTTCAGGTGAAAGTCTTTGAGGTTTCATGCCAGGAGGGCGTGACACAGTACTGCGGTCTCTGAATACCGGTGCACTGAAGCACTTCTGAACTCTGCGGAGTTAGACAAAGACGTGCTGTGGCACAAGAGTTGGGATCAACAACTCAGAAGAAAAATACCTCTGAGGTTGCTGAACACCTCAAGAGGCAAGGCTATGGATGAGAAAACAGTTGCAGACAGAATCGTGGAGGATTCCATGAAGCTCTGCCAAGTGGGAATTGAAGCATATGCGTTGCAGTGCATTTGAGTAAGAACTCTGCTGAGAGTTTGAAGAAAATAGAATCTCTGAGGAGTTATGTGAAGCTCTGCCAGGTGGGCATTGAGCAAGTGCAGGGAGTGCACGAAAGGATAAATCGGCTGTGAATTCAGACGAAAGAAGAATCAGAATCACTAAGGATTCTGTAAAGCTCTACCAGGTAGGCATCGAGCGAGTGCATAGGTGCACAGGAGAAGAAGACAGAACTGTTGAACGTTTTGTGAAAGGGAAACTCTGCCAGGTGGGCATTTGAGCCATTGTGCAGACAGGCACAGGAGAGGAAAGAAATCTTTGAGTTTTGTGAGATGAAGTAAGAATCCACCGAGGGATCTTCACTGGGTTGTTGAACACCCAGAAAGACTCAGCAAGAGGTTGCTTGAGCAGGAAGTCAGGAAGGCATTATATTCTCCATCTGCAGGAGAAGGAAGGAATACAAAATCCCTTAGGGTTCTGAGCATTTGTAGAAGCTCAGGAGGGATAGCACCAACATGCACATAAGGAGACTCTACAAGGAGTGCAGAAGTTGAAGAATCCTCCAAGGATTCAAATACACAAACTCAGGAGGAGTTAGCGCTTCATACGCGAGGCGAAGCTCATAATTTGGAGTTCGCAGAGGAGAAACGACACAAGGCCAAGGCCTTGGAAAAATCTAAATTCTTCTAAGATTGGGAAGAAAGTGCATAAGATCAAGAGGGAGAAACAACAGCCGTCAGATCGGCTGGGAATTAGATATGGACCGTTGGTGTTCGCGTCCATGGAGCAGCCGGAGGAGCACAGGGAAGGAGAATGGATCTGAGCCATTAGATCTGGTTCAGATGCCCGAAAGTCATCGTATATGCAAAATCTGCGAGAGATTTAACCTCGTGATTAGGAGGGGAAGTCCCAACTAGAGGTGTAGGTGTTGGGATATCGGAGATCCAATGCACACAGTACTTATGCATTGCGGAATCACGAACCCTGAAACTGAGTCGGGGACAACCACGGTTAGGTGCAGAAGACCGTGTAGGTGAACGAAGGACCTGTGGATTGGGTTTTTCGCAGGGATTCCATTTGGATTCCAAAGAGATAATTAGGCTCAAAGAGGGGATTAGAGCGATCCTGTGTGCAGGAGAGTGCAAGGTGGTGGCTCGTGATTCTCTCACTGCGTCATTTTTGGTGGTGGAACTTTCTCCGATTTCTTGAAGTTTTTACTTTTAATACTTGGTCCTTTGTATGATTCAAACTACAATTTATATATCTTCTTCTCTATATTCTTTCAATATCTCTTTCCTCCTAATAGGAAAGAGTCTCCCGGGATCTGTCAATCTCTTCACGACTTCAAGATTTCATCAACACCAAATCATATAATTGATGCAAAAAACTTGTCTGATTTCCTAATCCAACTTTCGACTGGGGTTGGTTAGTTTGAGGTTGAGTCATAAATAATTCTAGTTTAAAACCAACTTTTTGTGCTTGTCCTCAGTGGAGTCTCCAAAAATGTTGATGTTTGAATTGGTTAAGATCGATAAAACAACCTCATGAAGATATGAATCCCCCTGGATTTTTATATAGTTGATAATCCTATTTGAATTATTTAAATATTTAACTTTGAGTATCTTGGGACAACAATATTAAAATGATAAAGTGCTAAAAAGAAAACTCCAAATCTTTAACATTCAAATAAATGAAAATACTGAAAAGAATACACATGCATCGATAATTCCTTAGAAATGGACCAGGAACCTTCACTCATAAAACAATATGTTTACAAAAATATGATACAAGAAAATAACTACAAAAAATATAACATCAATCACACGTCAATCACACATCCATCGCAATTTCAAATATTTGTTATCACATTCAATGAAAGAAATTTGAAGGTTCTTCATATCATAGAACTTTAAAATACTATTTTCGTTGATGACAAAATAGAATATCATAGGAAAAACTTCAAATATCCAATGCTAAAAAATTAGAGTTTCAAAAGATAGAATTAAAGTTTGTCCCCGAAGTAGTTCTTTGGAATTTCTCAAAAAATAATACAAGTTTTTGATAGCCTTGAAAATAAAAATGTGTTTTTCCAAATTTGGGTTGGGATCGGGCTCCTTTGGACCTTAAAATAAAGAAAATAAATAGGGACAAAGTTGGACCTAAAAAGAAAATAAAAGAGAAGGATAAAAAAATCAATTATGCTTTTCTTGCGGTAGATAAAACAAAACTGAATGATTTCCTGAATAGGAAGAGAAATCAATTGGGAAGAATGTGATCTGTTTAACTCGTTGTGATGGAATCTCTCTTGCTTATTTTCTTTTTGATGCCCCTTTTGTATCATCTCTTGTTGTGGTTTATTGACCAGTACCAACTACCTCTAACTAATCTTCTTCGGTTATCTTGTCGAGGTCTTGTTTCAACTAATTTTCAATATATTCTTTCATTGGCACAACATTTATTTCTTGTCTAAATTTGATATCAAATATTTTTCCTTCCATTTCTCTTAATTCAAATGTAATTTGGTGGAGTGTATCTTCAATATCCTCATTTTTATTTACATAATTTACCAACAATCTTTCAATTTCTTACTCAGTATATTCAATCATGTTATTAAATTTTTCAGTTGATAGGACTTTTAATATTACCATGTATTCCTCAAACTGCTTCCCTACCATAAATATGGAATTTAAAACTAATTTTGGGTCTTGTACCTCACCTGTATTTCCTACCAGATCTATTTCAAGCAATCAATGATAAAGTGATTCCTTTTTCATGACCAAAGCGTCACAATTATCCAATATTTCTTTTAGCACATTTATCATTGTTATCCATCAATTTTTCAGTTGTTTTATTCGAGTGAGGTGATGCAGAAGCATTGTTACACATCCAAATCACTCAACTAGATAAGTGTCGCACATACCTCTCACTTGTCGCAACTGTCGCAACTCCTGTACAACTTGTCGCAAATGTCGCAAGTTGGTCATAAGGGTGTCGTAAATACTGTTGAATCATGGTACCTCAATGACGACATCACAAAGGCACTTGAAACACCTCATTTACTCAATTTGAAGGAAGAAAAC